>PVJN01034905.1:0-22451 GCA_004026805.1 Lasiurus borealis | reverse complement strand
TTTTATTGATTTTTACAGAGAGGAAGGGAAAGGGATAGAAAGCCAGAAACATCGATGAGAGAGAGAGATCGATCAGCTGCCTCCTGCATGCCCCCTATTGGGGATGTGCTTGCAACCAATGTACATGTCCTTGACTGGAATTGAACCTGGGACCTTTCAGTCCCCAGGCCGACGCTCTATCCACTGAGCCAAACCGGTTTTGGCTGTTTAAAGTTCTTTATATGAGAAATAATACAATAATGAATAAATAATGATACAAGAATAAACTTTTTTCCATTTACCTCCTTTTGCCCCATCCTGCATATATGTTTGTTTAACCAATATCTTATCAAGATTAGAACATTTCCATTACCTTCTACAGTAGGTTAAATAGTCCCCCACCAATCCCCAGCCCTTAATTCACATCTACCTGGAACCTCAGTTTGTGCCCTGATTTGGAGACAGCGGCTTTGCAAATATAGTGAAGGTAAGGATGAGTATGAGATCATTCTGAGTCCAGGTGAGAGACAGGAAAGGATACATAGAGTATTGTAGGGAAGGCACATGTGAAGACAGAGGCAGAGACTGGAGTGATGCTGCCACAAGCCAAGGAATGCCTGGGCCCACCAGAAGAGGCAAGGAGTCCCTCCCTGGGGCCCTGGGAGGAATCTGGCCTGCTGACACCTTGATTTCAGACTTACAGTCTACAGGACTGAGAAAACAAATCCCTGTTGTTGAAGCCACACATTGTGGTAATATGAAAAGGTAACTTTGGCAAACTAATATACCTACCAAAAATCCCACCATAGCCTTTTTCCAGTTAGTCCCCAATCCTCAAAGGCATTAGTCACCACAAATTAGCTTTATGGGCCCTTGATATCAATATAAATAGAATTGACACTTATTTTTCCTTTTGGTCTGGCTTCTTCTGCTCCACAAAATGTATATATGAATTTCATTTATGTTTGTGGTTGTACTGATAGTTTAATCCTTTATATCATTAAAATGCATATTAAGAATACTGGAGCCGAAACCAGTTTGGCTCAGTGGATAGAGCATTGGTCTGCGGCCTGAAGGGTCCCAGGTTCGATTTGATCAAGGGCGTGTACCCTTGGTTTTGGGCACATCCCCAGTGGGGTGTGTGCAGGAGGCAGCTGATTGATGTTTCGCATCAGTGTTTCTAACTCTCTCTCCCTCTCCCTTCCTCTCTGTAAAAAAATCAATAAAATATATTTTAAAAAGAATACTAGAGATCTGGTGCATGGATTTGTGCACTGGTGGGGGCATGGCCTGCAGGCATTGGCCCACTACAGGAGCACTGCTCATCCCATTTAGCCAAGTGGCACTCCCACTGTGGGAGCACACTGACCACCAGGGGCAGCTCCTGTGTTGAGTGTCTGCCCCCTGGTGGTCAGAGCATTTTATAGCAAGTGGTTGATTGGTCGTTCTGGTCATTCCAACATTCTGTTGTTGGGCTTTTATATATATAGACTAGAGGCCCAGTGTGTGAAAATCATGTGTGGGTAGGGTCCCTAGGCCTAGCCTGTGATTAGGGTCATCTTCTGCCCACTTGCCAGTTCCTAGTCCCATTCTGCTGCCACCCACCCATTTCTCTGTGGTTTCCCATTCACCATGCTTCAATCAGAGCCTGCAGGCCAGATGGGAGGGGTACCGAGAGGTGGTCAATGCACTTCATAGTGACTGGTCGAGTAGTTGTTCCAGTCATTACACCGTTATGGTTGCTGGGCTTTTATTATATAGGCTACCATGATTTATAAAATGTTCACAGACATATGGATTATTATTTCCTACTCATTTCTTATACATTTATTATATCTGTTTGTAATCATCCCTGGTTTATAAGTTATGCATTACTCTTTTTGTAGTTGCTATTTGGAGTTTTAATCTAACAAAGTTTAATTTATATTGATCTTCCTTACTCATAATACAGAAACTTTGAGTGCTTTAATTTTGGCTTCCCTCAACTCTTCCATGCTATTGATGTTGAATATAAAATATGTATTATTTTTAAACCCTGAGGCTTAATCATTGTTTTTAAAATTGATACTTTTATAGGTACACTACTATTTTTCTCAAATGCTTTGATCACTATTGATTACAGTCTACTTCCTTCAGGGTTCCATTTTATTTTCCCCAATATATACAATTTATTCTTTTACTGAGTTTTTCTGATTAATAAGTTCTTTGCCTTTATTTTGACCTCATTTATCCTATCATTTAACTGCTTGTAGAATTATAGTTTGAGAATTTTTTTTCCCCCCAGCCTGTTGAAGATAAGATTCCACTATCTACCTAACATTGTTTCTAATGAGGAGTCTGCTAAAAGTCAAATTTTTATTTGTTTCTAGGTAATCTGCTGTTCCCTTTGGTTTGATTTCCTCCTTTAATTATAAGTGGGCTATGTTCAGATGCCAACTGTGTTTGCTGATCTGCTCAGGACCCTGATTTTATCATAGAAAAATTCATGTATTTCTTTAATTCTGAAAACTAATTAGCCATGATCATTTTGAATATTATGGCTTACTCATTCTCTTTATTTGATTTTGCAATACCTAATCATGTTTTGGAGCTTTACCATTTTTTTTTCTTTCATGCATCTCACCCTTTCTACATTTTTGTCTTTATTTTCTTTTGTCCTTCGACTCTTTAAACCTGTTTTTTCCAGTTAGCTTCCCCTCTTCTAGTTTACCATTTAATTGGTCAGCTTTAGAATTTTCATTGCTTTCTAATTTTTGCAAATTATTTTTATGATATTCTGTGATTTCTGGTCCTTATTTTTTCTCTTCAAATATCCTAAAGATACTCATTTAAAAGTCCTTTTTTAGATTGTCCTTTTATTTCCGGCTTTTTTTTTTCTGTTTGCCTTATAAGTTTATTGTCTCTCTGAAAAATTTTCATAGGAAAATTGTGATTTGGTTTATTAGCTCTCAGCAGCCCCTTGCTGAGCTCTGAGGAAGCTTGCTGAATTTCTCTTGGTATCATTGAAGCAGGCCTTATTCTTGACAATTTTCACAAACCCCGTCCTGCGGAAGAGAAACCTGCAGGCCTAGTCTAACTCCTCTGACTCTTTCGGTGTGAAATCTCTCTCTCACCGAGACTGATGACTCTTCCTCACAGCAGTTTGCCTGTATGTGTCTTATTCCTTTGGTTAAGGTGGTTTTCCCTGAAAGCTCCTGGTCTCAGCATTGGAAAAAATTTAACACAGTTTCAGATTTCTTTCTTCCTTTCTTTATTTTTGGTGGGTTTTCCTAGGTTTGGACAAGTTTATATGTTAACCTTTTGACTTAGGTGCCCCATACTATATCAATAATTTGGGCATGGAGCCCACTATTGGATGTCTTGCAAATGTGGATACTTATTTCTCATGGGTTACATTTTCTCTCCGTTCTGCTTACCCTCTTAATGCCCCATATCTAGGTTGGAATCTTCTTTTCTGGCCAGTTGGAGTGAGAGCTTCTAGGACTTGTTTCATGGACAAACAGCCCGCCAACTCCAGCTCTTTGCATGCATATTTCTTGGTCTGGACTCAGGACCTTGCCATGAGGTCTACCGCTGTCTGGTCTAACATCTCCACAAGCCAGTCCATTTGAGCTTCTGGCCTCAACTCTGACTCTGGGTTTTCTCTCTGTTTCTAACATTAGCTGTGAATTAATATTTTTCCTTGGGGGTGGCAGAGATTATTTTGTTTGGATTTTCTATGTGATGAAAATAAAAGAATAAGAGGTACTTGTCTACACAGCATATCATATTGACCAGCCTCGTCCAATTTACATTTAAACATGCTTTCTGTTTGTGTTTTTTTTTTCCTTTTACAGCTAGTTATGTATCAAATCCCACTTGCAAGGGTTGCTTGTCTTGTTCAAAGGACAATGGGTGCAGCCGATGTCAACAGAAGTTGTTCTTCTTTCTTCGAAGAGAAGGCATGCGCCAGTATGGAGAGTGCCTGCATTCCTGCCCATCGGGCTACTACGGACACCGAGCCCCAGATATGAACAGATGTGCACGTGAGCAGTTGACTTTTGTCTACCCTCTTTTACTGTTGATGCAATGTAATGGGGTTAAGTTGAACCTTTTTATTAAAACAAGGATATATCTTTAATATGTAAATATTAAAGAAAAAATGTAAACTTCAAATTTAAAAAATTGAGTGGGGTGAGGTAAGAACACTTTAAATATCTTTTGTGGTGAAGTATATCCCACACACTTGTTAAAGATTAAGTAATTTTTTTATAATAGTCATCTCAATACATACGCTGATTAGGCAGATCTTTGTAAGGCTTATGCAGCACTTACAAAAAAAAAAAAAAAAGAAATAAAGAAAAAAAGAAACCTAAATACCTTATTCTTTTTTTAACTGGGAACGTTTTCCCCAGTTTACCCCACAGTATTTATAGCTTATTTTCCCTCTTTTGCCTGAGTTTGTAATACCTTAGTTAGTCCAATGTTAATTTAATACATTCATTTTGAAGTTCTGTAAAGCACCATTACTGATAAAAGATATAACTAAAATATTTTGTTTACTTCAAAGTATTCTATCTTTAACAGCTACCGAAAAAAAAGCTTATTAAGAAATGGCATTTTGACATACATATATGAGAATGCAGGTGCAATGTTTCATCTTTTAATCTAAAAATCATTCATAGAATATTAAAAAAACAGTAGAAATTAGAGTTTAAAAAGGAACATCCATTTCTTAAGAGTTCAAATTGTAGGGAATCGAGGGGATAAGGAAAAGGGGAACATAGAGTGAAATGAAAGGTGGGTAAGAAGTTTGATCATAATTTAATACACTGTGCTAATCATCAGGCAACCAGTGTGCTATGGGAGTGATTTAATTATCTCCCATTAATACACCATGTGTATGACTATTAAATCAGTTGAGCTTTTTGGATAAGAGTTTGAATTGTATCATCCAATTATAATATCATTTTGGATGGAGGCAGAACTAGTGGAGGGGAGGTTAAAAGATTATAGGAAGAAGGAACCACAGGTGTAAAAATAAGGTGTTTGGCATTTTGGTAAGGCATCTTGTCCTACATTGCTGGACCTTTTTTGTCCTTAATTCCTGCTCATTAAATGTCTTGCGTGCGCTCAAGTCACTGTGACAATCAAAAATGCCCCCAAACATTTCCAGACACCTACGAAAGCAGTACCATCTTTGGATGAGAACCATTGAGTAGTATGTGCTTAATGGGAAGTGTGGTTGGAATTGGGGATGGAAAGTGGAGTTTGAGTGCAATTGATAAAGGTCTTGAGTACCAGGAGGAGAGATCTGGATATTTTCGGAGGGTTCTGAGCAGGCAGTGAATTGGAGAAATTGTTTTATTTAATATAATTCTGGCAGAAGTGAGGGAGATGAATGAATTGGAGAATAGAAAGTAGAGGAAGGGTACTTTAACAATCAAGAATTGAAAATAGTGTTCTGATGAAAAGTTTGTGAGTAATGAGTTCCAGAGACTTTTAAAATAGTCAATGGTATACTATTCAGCCATAAAAAGGGAAATTTTACCTTTTGCAACAGCATGGATGAACCTGGAGATAATTATGCTAACTGAAACAAGCCAGTCAGAGAGAGACAAAAACCTTATGATCTCACTTATATATGGAATATAATGAACAAAATAAACTGGCAAACAAAATAGAAACAGAGGTATGGACATAAGGAACAGATTGACAACTGTCAGAGGAGAGGGGGGTTTGGGGACTGGATGAAAGGTGAAGAAATTAAGCAAAAAAAACATGAATATCACAACAGAGTGGTGATAGCCAGAGAGAGAGGGGGTGGGGGTAGGTGGAGGTGGGCAACGTGGGAGGTTATTGGGACAGAAAGAGACTTTGCTTGGAGAGATGAGCACACAATGCAGTGTGAAGTTGTTTTATTGAGTTGTACACTTGAAACCTGTATGGTTTTGCAAACCAATGTCACCTCAATAAATTCAATTACAAAATAAAAATAGTCAGTGGGATTTAGTAACTAATTTGGCAGAGTGAAGAGAGAGAATTAAATTTGGTCCTATGGTTTCTGGCTAAGGTGACTGGGTGAATAGTTTTGCAATCAGCACAGATAGGAATATATAGGCTTAGAGGAAATTTGCATCCACTCCCATTTTATGAAATTGTTTTACATTAATAACTAGAGGAGGCATAACTCCCAACAAGTATCAATAGGCTGGCTAGTTTTTTTGTTTTTCCTCACCTGAGGATATTTTTCCATTGATTTCTTAAAGAGAATGGAAGAGAGAGGGGAAGACAGAAAGAAAGATTGATGTGTGAGAAACATATTGATTGGTTGCCTCTTGCATGTGCCCTGACCAGGGCTCAGGCCAGGGAATAGCCTGTAACCCAGACACGTGCCCTTGACCTGAACGAAACTAAGACCCTTTGGTCCGTGGGCTGATGCTCTATCCGCTGAAGCAAAATGGCTAGGGCTAGCCTGGCTAATTTTTGCAAAGAATTACCTTATCCTTCTGCTGTATGATTTGGGCTACCTAGTTATTTGTCTTTTATAGTTTTTGAACTTCATAGGAGGATAGGTTCATTATTAAATGGATTCCTACTTAGATTGCTTTAAGACAACTTTGGGGGGGATTTGAGTCCACGAATATTCTGTGTGGTTTTTTATTTTAGACTTTTAATGCGAAAGGAAGATGAGGCAAGAATGTAAAAACAGTCCTGAAATTTATCTCAAGTTCTAGGTCTAGCATTTTACATACTGCGTATGGATGATAGGGTGACCATCTAATGTGTCACTCAACTTGGGACATTGGGCTACAGATCAGTTGGGTTTCCTAACTACTCTTTGATGACGAGTGCATCTCATACTCTGTGACTACCAGTTAAAACTCATCTGTAAAACCTAGGGGAGGCTGAGAGATCATTGCTCTAACATTCTGTGCTTTCTACAAATGCCTCTAGAAATTACTGCTATTTGCTATTCCAGACCAGCTCTTCTCATCAAACTCAAATTCCAGGTGGAAATGGCTATTCCAAAACTTCCTTAATAACCCTATGTGATATTGGTAAACATTAACATTTTACTATTGAGAAGACGAGCTTAGAACCATTCTGGAACCTTCCTAAGGACACACAGTATGACTCAAAGCTAAGAAGGGGGTGCAGTTTTTCTCAGATTCCTGTTTCTTTAACTATACCACCTTGATGCTCTTGGAGAAAACAAAAGAACAAAAACCACATTATTAGATAAGTTTTAGAATCTATCATTTTTGAGGGGTGGGCACACTTTGAAAGGGGATTCTCTCAAGCTCGTTTCTTCTCTAGAAAGAGACCTTGCCTTGTAGGCCATGCTGCAGAAGGTACCAAAGAAAACATCTTTTCAATAGTTCTTAAAGGAGAGGATGTTTAGTTCGATTAATAAACTCTTTTACATTTCAACCTGTGTGTGAGTGTGTGTACATGTGTGCATGTTTGTGTGTTTTCACAACCCTTTAAGCCTTCTTTCAGGCATATAGACATTGCCTTAAACTAATAAAAAAATTTATGCACATAGATCTGGAGGAGACCTAATTGATTCTATTCTACCTATCTTCCTCCCTCCTCCCCATTCCTGCCACTCCTGCCCCCAAGAAATTTGCATATTGAGATTTATAAAGGAAATGATTCTTCAAAGTCACACAATGAATCAGTAGCAGGTTGGCCTCAAAGTTTGAGACTCCAATAGAACATTCTTTTGAAGGGGAGGGGGCATTATACTGTTCTTTAAAAATCAAACCATGTGATATAGACAAAACTATTATGCACAGTTCCAAACCTAGTATTAGACAAATTTCAGTTTCTTTGACTTTTTTTTTCCCCCTTAAATGAATGGTCAGTTTAAGTATTTTAAATCCTATTAAGGAATTTAAGACAGATTTTATCTTCAAACAGAGAAATCAGTTTGTGGTAGATGACATCTTTAAAAGAACACTGGGGCCCTAGCCAGTTTTGCTCAGTGGATAGAGCATTGGCCTGCGGACTGAGGGGTTCTGGGTTCGATTCTAGCTAAGGGCACATGTCCAGATTGCAGGCTCATTCCCCAGTAGGGGTCATGCAGGAAGCGGCTGATCGATGATTCTCCCTCATCATTGATGTTTCTATCTCTCTCTCCCGCTTCCCTTCCTCTCTGAAATCAATAAATATATTTAAAAAAATAAAATAAAAGAACACTGGGTTGGAAGGAACTTTGGGCTCTGATTTGAGCTCTGACAGTAACTAGCTTTGTGAGCTTAGCCAAATTACCTAACACACTCGGGAATAATAGCCTTCTAGTTCTAGTAACTCTCATGAGTCTGTGAAAAAAAAATCTCTAGAGAGCCCTAGCCGGTGTGGCTCTGTTGGTTGCAAGTTGTCTCATGCACTTAAAGGTTGCTGGTTCGATTCCAAGTCAGGGCACGTGCCGGGGTTGCATGCTTGATCTGCAGTGGGGTGCATGCAAGAGGCAGCCTATCAGTGTTTCACTCTCATATCCTATCTGCTGTTGGCAGTCACCTCTTTAATATTGATCTCTTTGTGACTTTATATGGATTTTTAGGTCTAGTTTTTGCAGTGTTCAGTCTCTCCCCCCAACGCTCATCTTTATTAAGTTTACAGTTAAGGAATACGCATAGTTTTTGTTTCTTAGAGATGAAAAAGGAGACGTAAGAGCTTCAATGTAGTATATAATAAATTGGTACCTAAACTGGAAATGGAGCTCTTCATAATCTAGAGTATTTTTATTTGTAACAAAATCACGCAATTGCATTAAAATATATAAGGTGGACTTTTTTCCAGTGTTTGTTCTAAACTGATAGAAATTTAAGAATGTAATTCGTTAGTCACTCAGCAGATACATTGTCACCTGTGTAATGGACCCATGAATATTGAACAGAAGACATTCTTTGTTTTCTGAATGGGACCCCCATTTAATCGGGGTGGGGGGAAAGGTGGTTGTGATGAACATAGTAACTGCAATGACAGAAGAAGTATCTTGGTGTGGGGAGGTCAGGGGGAGGTCAGATGAAACTAGCATGGATAGGATGAAAGACACACATGGAGGTGAAGCTACGGCAATGGAATGGGTGTGTCTAACAAGAAGGAGCTTCTGTTTTGAAAGCAAGGGTTTGATCTGAATCCGGAAGTGACAGGGAACCTCTAAAGGGTTTGAAAGCAGGGGAATGTCAAGACTGGTTTGCGCTTTTGAAAGATGGCAGAGTCACTAAGCCTTCCTAAGCTTAAATACTACCATTTCATGTTTTCAGAATGAAACCTTTTCTTTTTTTCCTTTTTCCTCCAATATGCCTCATGCGTTTATCCATCATCCTTTAGTTGAGGGGTCAGCAAGCCAAGACTAGTGGCCATAATCTGGCCTGCCCCCCATTTATGCGGGGCCCTTGAGCTAATTAGTAGACTAGGTTTTTAACTGGCCCGGGGAGGGGAAAAATCAAAGGAAGAACAATATTTTGCAAATATTCAAATTTCAGTGTTCATAAATAGTTTTGTCGGAAATAGCTACACCATCATCTATACGTTGTCTACGGCTGCTTTTGTTTCACAGCAGAGGAGAATCGTTGAGTCAGAGACCCGTGGCCCACCAGCCTAAAATATTTACTGTTCGGTCTTTTACGGGAAGAGCTGGCTGATTCCGCCTACTTGGCCTGTGAAGGGATTAAGCGATTCTTTTTGTTTTCTTTGAGTGGAGGTTGTGTGGAGGGCAGGGCATATATTAGTTTACGTATGCTTTTCCGTGTAGTTGGAGAGCCCTGCTTTTTTCAGCGTTTTAAAACATGCGGCTAAGACTCAAGCCTAGTTTATTGAAGTGCTCTGCTCTGTCTAATGTGAAAGGGTGAGAAGTCTCCAAAAAAGGAAAAGCGCCAAGGAGTAACCGGGACGAGAGAGCTGCTACAGGCAGGGATTAAACATCTGATAAGAGATATTAATTTGGTTTGTAATTTTAAAACCATTTTTATTATCACATTCCCGTCCTACATTTGTTTTGAGGTAGCTGTCCTCCTCTTTCACAACCTTTTAGATGGAGAAAAAAATAAAACACCTACTCTGGAACTCCCAGCCGATGTATCCAAGTTTTAATTTCCGTTGTTTTGAAAATGATTTTCAAATATGCATCACTTGAATACATGAGAAATGGAGCCAACATTTTTATAGTTCTTCATTACTTGACCACACAATTTTGCCCAAGCCTCAATATTTCTTCAGGTTTTTTTTTTTTTTTTTCTGTGTGTGGGTGGGCAAGCTATCATTTTTAAACATTCAGCTCTTGCAGTGAAGCTACCAGCAAATCTCATAAATTTGAATTTGGGGTTTTTATTTTAATGAACTGTTGTAATGCTAAGTTAAAATGAGTCAAGAGGAAAAAAAATTACATTTGACAGCATATATATATCCTCAGAGTTTGAAATAATGGGCCCTTTTGGCATAGAAGATAGAACTTAATAGCTATATGAAACATAATATGTAAATTTCTGGATGGAGTCCATTCATCTTACCTAATTGCAATTTGGAGATGAAAGCAACTGCCCAGGCAGGATCTTGCCATCCTTGTGGTCACGGCCCTAATGGCCAGGCCAGACCACCGTTAGGCACTTTAGGAACCGAACAGCTTCCTCGTGCTGAGAAAGGGGCCCTGCACATGGAAGGGTGGGCTTATTGGGCTCTAGGGAGTAATGTACATTTTAGGTGGCATCTTTCACCTATTCTTTTGTTCTCACCTTTAATCTGATACATTTTAGGTGGCACCTTTTACCTATTCTTTTATTCTCACCTTTAATCTGATACATTTTAGGTGGCACCTTTTACCTATTCTTTTGTTCTCACCTTTAATCTGATACTCAGAACCTTCATCTGCTATAGGTAGGTCGGGCATTTCCCCCTCCTCTCTGGCGGTAAAGAGAACAGGCCACACAGAGGATGTAATTCCCCCACCCCTGTCTCTACCCCAAGATCTAAAATTGCATTTAGATCTCAGTTTTCCTAAATCCTGGTTCCTAATGTTTGAAGTAGATGACTTTCCATGCAGCTATTCAACAAATGTTTGTAGTCAGTTTGTTTACCTGCATGACCGAAACAAAGGTAGAGATAATTTACTACAGATAATGCCATTTTTTTTAGTAAATATACTATATATATATGATTATCTATTATATTAATTATAATATAATTATATTATAATGTAATTATAATATAATTGATATGTACAAAATTCCATTTTATTAAAATTATTACACCTTACTGCAAAGAATATAATTTTTTTAAGATTTCAGGTCATAGTTTTCATCAGTCCCAACTCTAATGGGATGACTGCCATAGTTTATATTAGAAATACATGATTTTGTTAACATAAAGCTTAAAAACTGTACGTTGGTATATTTATAAATCAGTGGGGGGTTTTGAGAAGGAATGTGAAACAGCATTATTTGAAGTTTTTAGAGAAACCTAAAAATATTTAAGCAGTGTTACGAAACCTCATATGAAGTTGCACAGTCTAGTACTTTCCACCTGAAAAAAAAAATTGCTCAGGGTCTAATTTCATATGCCTTTTGGAACTTCCTGTCACCTTCATTTCTGCCCAGATTTTAGTAATATACATTTTAGGTGCCACCTTTTACCTATTCTTTTAAAGGATTACCCTGAGCAGAGAACCAACCGTATAGCGTTTTCCGGGGGTGGTCTTGATGCTCTTGGATTCTTGGAACTGCCCTTGGAGACGAAATGTCCCCGGGGGGATGCGGGGTGGGGTGGGGAGCAGCGTCTGCCTCATTTGGAATTGAGATGCCAGGAGTAGGACAATAAAGGGCAGCCGAGGGGCAGTCCGCAGCCAGGCGGCCAGGGTGTGCCAGTGCAGCCTGCAGCCCACGGCCTGTGACCAAGCAATGACAGAAAGGGCTTCCTGGGTGTGTGTCTTCTCCCCCGGGCTGAGCAAAGGTTGCTTTTTCTCTCATTTCACTCCTTCAGGGTGTTTGTTTTCTGTTTAGACGGTTGGCCTTGCTGAGATACGCAGTTAAGAGGTGGTTCTTCGCCAAGACCCATTTGGCTCAGTGGATAGAGCGTTGGCTTGCGGACTGAAAGGTCCATGGTTCGATTTTGGTCGGGGGCATGTAACTTGCTTGCAGGCACATCTCCACTGTGGGGCGTGCAGGAGGCAGCTGATCGATGTCTCTCTCTCATCGATGTTTCTGACTTTCTATCTCTCTCCCTTCCTCTCTGTAAAAAATCAATAAAATATATTTAAAAAAAAAGAGAGAGGTGGTTCTGTCCTATAGGTCTTGCGGGTAAGATAAGCAAAACGAACTCTGCCAGGGTGCCCAGACCGTCCGTGCTGTGGGACCACAGGGAGAGGGGGTGATGGCGGAGCTGTGGCTTCTCTGTTTTCATCTCAACTCAGCCGTGGGCTCTCCTGATTCATGGACCTCCTTTCTTCACTGTTTCCTCTTAGAGTGCTGAGGCTCTAGGCGCCTCTCCTTCCCGTCACTCTCTTCCTGCTTCCAGGAAGCTTGATGTTCTGCAAACCAGGGCTCCCCGCTCCCTCGGTGCGCACAGTCACTCTGTCCTCTCATTGCCTGCCTGGGACCATTCCCGGCAGTGGCCTGAAGATGCTGGCCTGCTTTTCCACCTTTGCCTTTACTTCTCCATCATGATGCCTGGCTTCCCCTGGCTTTTACTGGCTGAAGTGATGGAACAAACCAGGTACCATCTCTGTCATGTTACTCTCAGGTTCAAGCATTTTACAGTAGAGAAAGCAAGCCCTAGTCTTGAACCTAACTTCCCTTTTATTGTTCCTTAAACGCTGAAAACCGCATCAAGTGCAAATAACTTAGAGTCTTACTTCATTTAAAAAAAAATATTTTATTGATTTTTTTTTTTATAGAAAGGAAGGGAGAAAGAGAGTTAGAAACATCGATCATCTGCCTCCTGCACGGCCCCTACTGGGGATGTGCCCACAACCAAGGCACATGCCCTGGATGGGAATCAAACCTGGGACCTTTCAATCCGCAGGCCGACACTCTATCCACTGAGCCAAACTGGTTTCGGCCTTACTTCATTTTTTGAAACTGCATATGAAGTGAAATTCCTGCCCATAGCCATCTAAGCCCAAGTCACCATCCCCTCTGCGTAACCTCCAGCTCACCCCAGCATCTCCTCCTGGGGTCCATCGCCTGCATGTGACGTTTCTTCATTGCCTCCCTGTGCCTGGTTGTCACGGCCAGGTCTCTGTCTTCCTAACACCTGCTCAGCGGAGGTTCCAACGTCTATAGCGCAGATTGCCTGGCGCCCTTCAGTGTTGACACTCTCTATTCTAACTGCTTTCCATTTAGGTGTTTTCTATTTCTAAATAGGCATTGCACTGTTTGTTCCTCCAATAAGGTTTACGGCAGCCACCCAACTTTTCTTTTTAAAGTTATTTACAGTGCCTGCCTAAGCGATCTCAAACGAAGCATTCAAACGAGCCTTTAAATGCTCCAAAGGAATCGCATTTTTAAGTGGCATGCACGTGAGCGCACTTGGCAGGCATTACAGCCCCACCGTGGGCACGGCTCTGGGTTAGAAACAAGGAATTCGCAGACTGAAAACAAAAACACAGGGAAGTAATGGCCCAACAGAAGCGCCTCCGTCTTCCCTGCCTGTCAGGTACCCAGCGGGTAAGGACTGCGCTAGGTGGCCAGGCCCTGATGGAAGGGCACGTGGCCCCCTGCCTCTGGCATTCGCATCCCCAGGGCAGGGAGTGGGTATTGCAAGTTTACGTTCTCAGGGCCTGGCACCATGCTCCAGTCTTGGAAAATGTTTGGAATGAACTGTTGAACTGTGCTACGGTGTAATTTGGAAATGTTATAATGGAGCCTGTATGGGTACTGAGGGAGGAGAGGGTGCCCAGCCTATTTTTTTCCCCTCTTGGCCAGAGTGAACCCCTCTTGCCAAATGACAGCCCCGTCAGACTGCATTTGGAGGCAGTTTCGCTTGGACAGTAATTTTACTCAAACCGATATTGGCAGTCCTCGTTTCGTGGATTGCATTTTTGAGGAGGCATGTAATTTAGAAGCATGTAAGTTGGCTAACCCGGGGTCTTGTATTTCTGAGCGAGGACTCACAGCCCAGATTTTTATAGAAAGGACCTATGTTTGGTAAACTTGGATATACCTGTGTTTTTTTTTCTTTTTCTTTTTACACAGTATAAAATTTTCTAAGGTTTATCAGCCTATTAAGTGATCCCACTGGTATGTTAACACTCATTTGTTTATGGAGTGGACATAGAGATTTTTCTGAAATGCAATACAGTTGCTGTTTCTGAGAAGGAGGCCTGCCATGCCGTTGAAGTCAGGAAGGGTATTTCTGGGTGCTCTTTGAAACCTTCTGTGTTGTTTAGAATTTTTATTTGTAATGAGAAGGTTTTACTTTTATGTTAAGAACTAGTTCATAGAGGAGATTTAAATCCCAATTCCTGAAGGATAACAAGCTTTAGCAGTGTTGGGGAGAGTAGCTGGGGGGAGAGGAGCTACGAAGTCTCACAAATACTGGTTTTCTCCAAAGTGGAAGGTAGTTTCCAGAGAAATGGCAGAAGGGGGGTTGTGGGGGGCCTGGAGCAGGGAGGGAAGGTGTTCAGGCGTGGAAGCATGTCCAGATGTAGATCTCCAGGCTAGTGGCCTCTGCAGTTGCTGGCTTTAAAAAGCTTTCGGTTCATAGGTGTCTGCGCATAGATGAGTCGAGTCGGTTCAGGCCGCTGAATATACGGGCTGCGGGCATTGGTTTTATGTTGTGGCAAAGAGGGACTGAGACCAGGAAGGCCGGTGAAGCTTCTGGTGGTGTGGGGACTTGACACCAATGAAAGCTTTTGTTTATTAGTAAATGCTTTACTGAACAGAAAGCAATTTAGCTCTTTCCCTTATGATTGAAGGAAACATGCCATTGACTATATGAAAACAAAGGGTACTTGTCGAGAGTTGGTCAAATGATTGTGTGCAATGTGAAGGCTAAAACAAGATTCAGCATTATCAAAGAATGGGTGTAATTTCATGCACCCCAATCTTAAAAAAAATTTTGGGGTGGGATAATAATTCTTCATTCATTCTTACTTTGAAATCAAAATAATTTATTTTAGAATGCTAATAAAGATTTATATCCTGCAAATTCAAGTAGGTCACAAATGCGTATTGCCATAACTTTGGTTTGCTCTAATACTAAATGTATTACAAGGATAAAAGATTCATATAATCCAGAAAGATAGAATTTTAACATATTTCAAAATTCTGCCATTCTTTCCCAAATTAAATTCTCCAAGCTATTCATACCCCCCCATGCACATATGGTTTTATTATATTCTCCACTAGATATCTTGCAACTTGGGTTTCTTCACTTAACTATTGATCTTCACGTTTATAGTCACTGCTTATAATTCATCTCGTGCTTTTTCATGGTTGTCATACTCAACGATGTGAACGCATCAGATTTTCGTTCTACTTAAATTTTAGGGCAAACAATTAGGCTTTCGTCTAGCAGGATTTGTGCCTGAAGATGTCCTAAGGGACTGACTTGACAGAGAATGATAGGTATTTCAGAAATGCCACGTTCTGTGGACTGGTATTAGGAACATGGAACAAAATGAGGAAAGGGAGTTACAGGTAACAATAAGGATCAGCAAAGGACCTTGTAAAATGAATTCCAAATGCTTATTGTTATAACTTTTTTTTTTGGCCAAAAGGCATAATGGTGCAGGTCAGGTTCTAAAGAAAAATCAGACTTTCTAGATAACAATTGATTTATGAAGTGTATAGTCCTTGTTTAAAAATATAAATTCTTCTTTTTCATCCTCCATCCTCTCGTTCTGATGTATCTTTGGAATGTTTATCATTAAAATAATTCTAACAGGAAGGGCTGCTTGCTTTAAAAGAAAAAAAAAAGTAGCAAGAAAACTAGCAATTTGTGGACATGATGGTCATGTATTTTTACCATGATTAAGAAGCTACTGACCAGCTATTGACCACTGTTGTGTTAAAATATACGTTACAGCTTTTAAGGCTACAAATGAATCTTTTATGGGGTGATAAAGTGTCCTGTGCCCAACCATCCTCCCCAAAAGAGCAATACTATAATTTGACGATGGACTTTTCACCCACACATAGTTGGTTTTCCAGTTGTAAATATGGTAACATTTTAGAAGTTGAATTAACTGCTTCATGGTGATCATTTAATACATGAAGAGCTGTTTAGACTCAATATTGAAAGGTGAAGAGTTACTGTTTTCTCTTTATAGGTCTAGAAACTGTAGTTATTTATAATTTATTTTAATGAAATACACACACAAACATATATATGTCTATATTTTAGCCTTTAATTCAACTTTCTGGCTTTATTTTCTCAATTTTCAAAACTTTAATATTCAGTGAGTTCATGCTTTGGTTACTCTTTTTTATTCCACTTTTTCTTTGATTACAGGAACTATATATTTTAACGCTTTGCTGAATCATGAAAGCTCTGAGTACAGTACTGGCACTCTGAGGCTTGTTAAATGAATATAAGCAAAGCCATGGAGTTTTCATAGAGCTTTACATGCTGTTAATTACCATCAATTAAATCTGTTGCAAGTAATAATGAACTCTAATCTGTTGAAAACATGACCTTTCAATTAACCAATCCTTTAACCTTCTCTCCTTTCCTCTGCAGAGCAGTTTAGAGTATATTTCTTTTTCCCCATGCAAGCCCATCTTCTGGATCAGATGTTACTGGCCTATTTGGGTATCTGACCTATAATACAAGATACATTCATTTCTGCTTCTTTTTACACCTTATTGTAATGTGCGTTTAGTGGAAAAATACGTTTCTAGTCCATTAGTGCTTCTATGTGCAGATTATGAGCCAGTCAATTTATCTATAATACAAGTTCTCACAATAGCCTTGTGACGTCTGTGTTTTTTTTTTTTTAAATACATTTTATTGATTTTTTTACAGAGAGGAAGGGAGAGGGACAGAGAATTAGAAACATAGATGAGAGAGAAACATCGATCAGCTGCCTCCTGCATGCCCCCTACTGGGGATGTGCTCGCAACTAAGGTACATGCCCTTCACCTGAATCGAACCCCCGACCTTTGACCTTTCAGTCCGCAGGCTGATGCTCCATCCACTGAGCCAAACCGGTTTCGGAGACATCTCTGTTTTATACTGAGGGAAACAGCGGCTCGGGGAGGCGTGTAGTTGTCTGGAGTCACAGAGCTGGTCAGGGCAGATCTGGGGTTCAAGTCCACCAGGAGCAGGCCTGAAAGCTGTGCTTCACAAACTGCTCCTCGCCAAATTCAGGGGGTCAGAAACAGGAGCCCAGATGCAGGAGGCCATCAGTTTGGGGGGCTTTCAGAACCCACTCAGCCAGCCAGCCACTACTAGCTTTAGGACTTAACCTCTCTGAGTCTCAAATTCCCTATTTGCAAAACAGGGCTAGTACTACCCTCCTTATAGGATGCTTATGAGAACTCAATGGAAATGCATGTAAAGCCTTTGGCACATTGTTACGTGTTTGTTTGTTTTGTTGTCGTTTTTTTTTTTTTTGTTTTGTTTTTCCGTTCTAACGACCTGCACTACCCCTCCAAATCAAGGAACCCTCTGATGAAAGTAAATGCCGGCCCTGACCAACATAAACAGAATTTTAAAGGACGGTCTAGAAGCAGAAGATCCTGATTAGAGTATCCCCTTTTGTATGTTTTCCGTTGTGTGTCTTTTGAAGAGCAGAGGAGATTTCAGTCCCAGCAGCAATGTAATTTGTAGTGGGGGTGTTTTCTTTTTCTTTTTTTTTTTTTTGCATCCTTTTTAATCCCATTTGGCCTTGCAAACATTACAGAAGGGTCTCATGGCTGCCCAGGGCCTTGGGCGGGAGTTGTGTCTTAGCTCATTGATGTGGTGAGCTGTTGCAAGAGGTAGGAGTGATTTAGCATGAGATGGCATTAGGAAACAAAGGAGTTGAAGACATATTGCTCTGACCACGAGAATTTCAATGGATCTGACGGATGAGTTTGTGAAAGTTTTATTTGTAAAAGGAGTGCCTTTCTCTTTGACTGAAATTCTCTCATTTTTTTTTTTCTCTTTAAAATTGTTTTCAGGATGCAGAATAGAAAACTGTGATTCTTGCTTTAGCAAAGACTTTTGTACCAAGTGCAAAGCAGGCTTTTATTTGCATAGAGGCCGTTGCTTTGATGAATGCCCAGATGGTTTTGCACCATTAGATGAAACCATGGAATGTGTGGGTAAGTGGTTTTTTTGTGTGACTTTCAAACTCCAACTTTTTACATCTGTTTCTTGGGGAGGGGGAAATGCACACTGGGTTATTGAACCTAATAATATATTGGCTGTCTTGCTGTTAATTAGAACTAAAAATTATTTGAGTTTTTTGCTGACTTTCTGAGTTCTTTGGGCATCATGACATTGAGTTGTTTTATGTATTACATCTTGCTACAAAATTTTCAAGTCGTACATTTGCTAGATTAAACTATTTAGATGCTGATAATGCTTTTTATCATATGTGTAAAATATATTTTATCTTTAAAAGTTAGTTTCTGTTAGATAAAAACATTTTGCATAAATAAAAATTTCAAGCAGTACCATGTTATTAATGATTCTATCACTTTTGTTATGCATGTCAATTATGGCTCTTTTTAGTCATTTGTTTTTTAGATATCATTGGGAAGAAGATTTTCTTGTGCAAAATATATTTTGATGATTGTACGTTGCAAAGTGCATTAAAACAGTTTTACCTTTACTAAATTTATATAGCTAGAATGCATAATTCGATATATACATATACAGTGGTACCTCGAGATACGAATGCCCTAACATATGAGATTTTTGAGATACGAGCCGTCGAGCGAGCGATTTTTGCTTTGAAATACGAGCAACATTTGAGATAGGAGTAATCGCGCGGATCGGCCGGCTGCACACGACCCACCAGTTTACCTCGACTTGAGCATCTCATAGTTTCCCATGCCTCAAAGTTACAGAACGAATTAAACTCATATCTTGAGGTATCACTGTATACCTTTTGTGAATAATAATGAGAAATACACATTTTATAAGTTGTGTATTTTTTGAGTGTTTGAAAACACTTTGGTTTTTCTATTATTTTTTCACTGATTTTATATAGTTTTTATATGGTTTTGGCTTTTATACTACCAATTAAAAGGTAAAGTCCTGGCAGTACCCTGCATTTTGATGAGTGCCTGAACCTGTTCTTAGATGCAATGGCATCTTCACTACGCCCAGCCTCGGCACCTATCCCTGAATTTTATTTGGGATGTTATACATCTGATATGATATACAAGAGAGCTATGTATTATGATACTTTCTATCTCATTGAAATGGAGACTTAAGAGAAAATTGAGAACTTTTTTCCTAAAGAAATATTGCTAAAATGGTCTATATGTGTGTGTACGTGTGTGTGTGTGTGTGTGTGTGTGTGTGTGTGTGTGTGTGTGTATCCCAGTGATCAAACAGTGGAATGACCAGAACGACCAGGCAACCAGTTGCTATGACACACACTGACCACCTGGGGGGCAGATACTCAATTCAGGGGCTAACCAGGTTGAGCAGTGCTCCTACAGCAGGCCGATCTCCACAGGCCATGTCCCCTACCAGTGCATGAATCCATGCACCTGGCCTCTAGTAATTACATATTTAAAAGCTTGCAGAGAACACATTTAAAGAAGAGTTTTATGAAGAAATGTGTACTTATGTTCCTATTTGTGTATGAGTGAATACATTCATACAGGCAACACCCTACTAAACATTGGAAAGCCACTAGGAGAGCATATTGAGAATGTTGAGTTTGCTTTTGAGAGGCAAGATCTATACCTCTTAGAGACAGACAGTCAGTGGGAGCCCTTATAAAATCCTCAAAAATAAACAAATTACAAACTGAGTCCTATGCATTCCCCTGAATACAAATCATCTTGAATATCTTTGAAACATCTAAGAGTAACCATGATCGTATCTGCTAAGATCTGGAATGCTGAAATGTTGTGTGTGGACCCTGGACCTGAGTCATACCCTGGTAGTGTGACGGCTTTTTAATGGGGAATTTGATGAGGTTTAACTTTATCAATTTTTGTCCTTGTATTCCCCAACATCACCCAAGGAGATTGTAGGCTAGCCCACTTTTCCTCTTTACCATCCCCTTTTATAAAATCATAAAAGCAGATAGGTAAACTAGAAAAAAATCATACATTTTTCATATACCTAACCATACTTGTTTACTGTTCACACTATGGTAATATATATCACTAATTTAGGGAATAGGAAATACATACTGTGGTTTCCTGACATCCATTGAAAGAATTGAGATAACCAGAAAATGCAAAACAAAAACCCTATCCTTTTCACCAAATACATATAAGTATAAATACATATAAATATCGTGTGTGTGTGTGTGTGTGTGTGTGTGTGTGTGTGTGTGTTGATTCCAGAGAGGAAGGAAGAGGGAGTGATAGAAACATTAATGATGAGAGAGAATCATCTATTGGCTGCCTCCTTCATGCCCCCTCCTGCTCTAAGCAGAAATGGAACTGTGACCTTCTGGTTCATAGGTCGATGCTCCACCACTGAGCCATGCTGGTCAGGCCCAAACACTTACTTTCAAAGTAAAACTAACACAATTGTGAATTTCAGTGGGGGCATTCGGAATTAACATGAAAAGTTTTGTCTTCTGTCATAATATGAAAATCGTATCTTCAGCTGTAGATTTTAGCTATTGAATCTTTCAGAGATTATATATCCTGGTGTCTCTAGAATGAATCAGAAGCATCTCTTAAAAAAAAATGAACTAAGACAAATTGAAAGTACTAGTTTTAAAATTACTTATGTGGCAATTATTGTAAATGAAAGTAACCCCACGGTTCAAGGAATTAAAGTTTGAAAGGCGAATATAGGTCTTTGTGGGCTGTACAACTTAATGTGAGGAATCTGAAAGTGGGGAGAGTATATAAATTTGGTGATAGTGGAGCAGATGGGTTCCAAATTATTTGTATTTGTTTTGTTTGTCTTTAATCTTTATTTAGAAGGATGTGAAGTTGGTCATTGGAGTGAATGGGGAACGTGTAGCAGAAATAACCGCACGTGTGGATTTAAGTGGGGTCTGGAAACCAGAACACGGCAGATTGTTAAAAAGCCAGCAAAAGATACAATACCCTGTCCAACCATCGCCGAATCCAGGAGATGTAAGATGGCCATGAGGCACTGTCCCGGCGGTGAGTGTGGGTAGTCACTATCGGGGGTGATGTGCTTTCTGAATTTGCCTCTTCCCTATCCCCACCCCCAATAATGAATATTTCTCCATAGAGGAAACCTGATAACAGCATTGGTCAGAGGGTCAAATCCCACATTATTCTTATTTAAAGATGGATGCTTACCCTGTGAAGAGTAGAGAGGGAATATTTCATTTACTTTGCCGATACCTTGTTGATAATTTAGAAGAGTGAATTACAAATGGGCTTTTCAAATTGAGGTTTCTAAGAGCGTGTGTGTGTGTGTGTGTGTGTGTGTGTGTGTGTGTGTCTTTTTTTGGCTAATGGTACCCTACAAGTAGGTCTTATGAAATCAGGCTTTTGCAGATGTTGCTCTGAGGGAAGCGGCCAACTTTCAGCTGAGAAGAGTTTAGATTAGAAGGGTTTATGGCATCTGTAAAATCATCGGCATCATTACTAGTTGAAGATGACAACTTAAAATAAACTTGCCCAAACACTGGGAGGAATAAACGTTGTCTTAATGTTACCACAATTAGCTGGTTCTCTTTGTTTTGATAATAATTTGTAGAAAACAGCTACTGGTATGTGTGTGTTTATTCATGTCTTTGTAGTAATTGTGCTGATTTGCAGTAATTATTCTGTAATAACAGGATTAGGCCCATTTACAAATTAGGAGACGCATACATGGCTCAGGTGCCGGCTGGAGCCGAGGCAGGCTGTTTGAGATGGAGTTCTCAGCGCGGCCACTGTGGTTCTTAAAAGCATAATCGCTTGTTACCGTTTATCACTAGTGGATGCTGTGTTGTCAGAGACGAAGCTGGGGTTTTTGAGTCTACAGCACAGAAAAGCAAAGAAGTTGTGTTTGGAGAATTGCCCTGTGAAATAATCAAATTTTTTGTTTGTCTTTATTTTTTTTATTTTTTCTGTTGGGGCACAGTTCTTCAGTTTTGTGGTTACAGGCCAGGGAGAGAATACCTATCGGCTTAAAGTGGATTTACATCCATATTATGCTGCCCCATAGAGAGTGTCTGTGATCCGTGGAGGAAGACAAACCTTTAAGACTTGAAGACTCCAGTCGGCCTTTGAGAACTATTAGATCCAGATTCAGAAGCTACTATTAGGAAGGCAGCTTTTCCTCTTGAATTAGTTTTGCTTTGCTTTGGTGGGCCTTTGAAACAAAGTTTTGTTGGGGTTTGCTTTTCCCTAACAAGGATGGTTTTGTTCGCTCTAAACTGAGTATTTTTCAGTCAA
>PVJN01034904.1:0-22451 GCA_004026805.1 Lasiurus borealis | reverse complement strand
GCGAGCCGCCCCGCCGGCGCCGGGGGACTCGGAGGAAGCCGCGGGGGCGAGCGGTCGCGGCAGGGGCGCGGCCGCGGGGCCGGCATCCAGGTGCGGGCACGGTCTGCGCCCGGGCGTCGCGGGCCGCTCCGTGCGCATCACGCCGCGGCGGGGGACGCGGGCGAGGCCGGCGGCGCCTCCGCGGTCCGGGAGCCGCAGGACCGTGCTCTTTCCTCCACTTGGGTTTTGTTTGGGGCGCGTGTTTCGCTGGGGACTTTTTTCTCTCTCTCTCTCTTTTAATTCCCCGGGCGCTCCTTGGGGCGCATGCGTCCCCGCGGCGCCCCGCTGCTGCCCCCTAAGGGCGAAGCGCGGGACTCCAGGCGGAGGGCAGAAGCCAAGGGCACCGCCGCCGCCGCCGCCGCCGGCCCGGGCTGGGGAAGGAGCGGGTCACGGGGCGCGCGGTGGGGCTGAGTCTGTGCACACGTTTTATTGGCTTCGCTCCCCGGGGACATAAAAGGTCCTCCTGCCGAGACCGGTTTGGCTCAGTGGATAGAGCGTCATCGACCTGCGGACTGAAAGGTCCCAGGTTCGATTCCGATCGGGGGCATGTACCTTGCTTGCGGGCATATCTCCACTGTGGGGCGTGCAGGAGGCGGCTGATGGATGTCTCTCTCATCGATGTTTCTGACTTTCTATCCCTCTCCTTTCCTCTCTGTAAGAAATCAATAAAATATATTTAAAAAAAAAAAAAAAAAAAGGTCCTCCTGCCCGCCCCCAAGCCTTTAAAGCAGAGTGTGGGGCGTTCTCACCAAGTCAGCCAGCCCCACGCAGAGGAAAGGGTAGCCCAAGAGTATGGATTGGCGCATTATAGAGGCGCTGGTGGTTGTTGTTGTTGTTGTTGTTTGTTTGTTTGTTTATAAATATATTTTATTGATTTTTTACAGAGAGGAAGGGAGAGGGATAGAGAGTTAGAAATATCGATGAGAGAGAGACATCTATCAGCCGCCTCCTGCATGCCTCACACTGGAGATGTGCCCACAACCAAGGTACATGCCCTTGACCGGAATCGAACCTGGGACCTTCCAGTCTGCAGGCTGAGGCTCTAGCCACTGAGCCAAACCGGTTTCGGCTACAATGGTTTTTCAAAATGGTTTGCAAGCCTCACAGTTAGTTTTTGACCGAACCCCCTCAAGGAAGGCAACCACTATCGTTAGTTTCTTGCGCTTTTCCACTGCTACTTACGTATGTATCTGTGTATTTGCTTATGTGTGTATGCATGTATGGATGCTTGTACAAACTCGTAAGTAGATGTACACAAATCCCTCTCCTTTTTTTACCCAAGCAGTGGCTTCTGCCCCTGCCTTGTTTCACTCGGTATATCATAGAGACTGTTCTGTATGTATAATCTTCCTCTATCATTTTAACAGTCGCCTATTATGTAGTCAGTCATATGAATGCCAATATGATATTTAGGCCTCCCTAGGTGGGAATTTAAGTCAATTCCAGGTTGTGGGGTTTTTTGTTATTAAAATAATGTTGCCGTGAACACCTTTGATCTTTGTGTTTGGACATGCACATCTATTGAGTGTTTGGTTGGCAGGCAAATTGCTGGGTAATGTACCTTTTTACATTTTGACAGATCTTACCAAATTGCCCTCGAAAGCTAACACGCTAACTAGCAACATATGACAATGTCTGTTTTCGTATACCCCCACCAATACATTTGTCACCTGGATCATTACAAGGATTTCCATGCAACTCCCTTAAACAGCCCATCTAATTTTCATTTCTCCCCATCTGGATTATTCAACAAATAATTGTTGAGCATGTGTTAAGGGGCAGGCATGTTCCAGGCTCCGGGGTTATAGCAGCCAGCAAAAGAAACCGTGTTTGGCCTGGTCATTTGTGCGGGAGGCAGCAGGTGGATTGTGTTTCTCTCTCATCAATGTTTCCATCTCTCTATCCCTCTCCCTCCCTCTCTCTCTAAAAATCAATACAAGATATTTTTTTTAAAAGAAAGAAAGAATGTTTGCTCCTACTCTCTGGAAGCAAACATTAAATGGGGGAGTTAAACAAAACAAGCACATACTTAAAGTGTGTTAGACAGGAGTGCATACTATGGAAAAAAATACGGCAGGGACAAGGACGAGCAAGCGTTTATTTTCAGAAGTGTTAATTCTCATGGGTGGTGTATTAATTTTTAAAGTGTGTCACTGCTCATGACTTTGTCCTGTCCTGGCTACAATAAGAGGCAGAAGGAACGTATCAGATGCATGTTCACTGAGAGGCTGGCTGTTGAGGGATACGGAAGAATGAGAGAGGGTCCCTCAGGACTCTGACTGAGTTGGGGAGATATGACCCATCATGAAAAGTTAACCGGACATGATAGTTCCAGCTGTCACCAGCCTTGATAGCAAGCCCAACACCATGTCATTTTATCACTCGCAACTGTACCAGGATGGAGGCTGAATATTGTTCTTGACAGCAAACATCTCACCGGCTGGAGAAATCCACTTGGTAGAACGTACTATGTTCTGAAATTGGATTTTGCATTTGAGTCAGTCCACCAAGGTTCAGGCAGAAAGTGGGCAGAGGCAGCTGCCAAAGTGTGTACTCAGCCAGCAAGAAGATGACATTTAGGATCTGACAGCTACTATTAACTATTGGAGTTGGATTCGTTGAAAATAAAGAAACTATAGAGGGCATTCAGGTCCTGGAAAACAGGTGCTCTGTCCCTTTAGTAACCTTGATCTTAGATAAGTCACTTAATTTTTCTGAACCTCGATGTTCTACTCTGTGAAATGGAGATGATGCACCTGGCCTTATCTATTAGGTTCAAATGAGATCATTTGAAAACGTAAAGCACTGTAGAAACCCCACAATTCAGCACCATTAACTTCAAATAACATAGGTCTGTCAGGCAAATGCCACTGCTAATACTACCTGGCCTACGTATGACAATATTTCTTTTCACATTTGTAACTTTGCAATGTGCGGGCATTCTTTTCTTTTTTTAATTTTTTACTTATGATTGATTTTAGAAAGAAAAACAGGAAAGGGGAGAGAGAGAGAGAGAGAGAGAAACAATTTGTTGTTTCACTTATTTATGCATTCACTGCTGGATTCTTGTATGTGCCCTGACCTGGGATCGAACCTGCAACCTCGGTGTATTGGGATGATGCTCTAACTAACTGAGCTACTTGGCCAGGGCTGTGTGGGCATCTGTTACGTAGTCTGTTTCAGACTGCCTATTTCTAGAAAGCCCTAGAACCACATCTATTTAACAGACTTGATCAGGAAGTTAATGCTCTGCCTTACTAAGTCATGTGTAGTGTTCGCCAGCTCTAACAACAACTATTAACGTTTTTCTTTTAAAATTAATTTTTAAGTTTTAAAAATTTATAAATGAAACATTCCTCTAAAAAGATGAAATATTACAGTTCAATTTCCCTCTGACCACAATCCATAGTCTTGCCCCCTCTGTCTCCTCTCCAAGGCAACCATTATTATCAATAGGGTATAACCTTTTTTCTGAACACCCAAACACACATATGTGAGCCTGTGGTGTATATATAGTATCATTGTGTGTCAATTTTTAAGTAGTGAGTTTTGTTTTAATTGATATACAGGTACTAATTAACCTATCCCAATTAATGCTAAGAGATCTATTCTTTTTTTAAAATATATTTTATTGATTTTTTTACAGAGAGGAAGGGAGAAAGCTAGAATCATCAATGAGATAGAGACATCTGATCAGTCGCCTCCTGCACGCCCCCTACTGGGGATGTGCCCGAAACCAAGGTACACACTCTTAACCAGAATTGAACCTGGGACCTTTCAGTCCACAGGCTGATGCTCTATCCACTGAGCCAAATTGGTTTCGGCAAGAGATCT
Source organism: Lasiurus borealis (assembly GCA_004026805.1). Classification (NCBI taxonomy): domain Eukaryota; kingdom Metazoa; phylum Chordata; class Mammalia; order Chiroptera; family Vespertilionidae; genus Lasiurus; species Lasiurus borealis. The sequence continues at coordinate 18,578 of PVJN01034904.1, read as the reverse complement.
ATTCTTGTCGTTTCAGCCTACTCAAGCCTGCTCAGTGGGTGCGTTCCCTCCCTCTGAAAGAGCCACTGGTTCCATGTCAGGCCAAGGAAGACATGTCTAAGGAAGGCAGTGCTCTTTAGATTTTCTTATAGTTCTTGTAGTCTATTTCTTAGTTTTCTGATGATGGTTTTGAATCTTTCCGCTAGTTGATCATATTCAGACAGCTACTGCAGTAAAGTGAAACTCTTATAAACAAGGAGCACAGAAGAAACACTAAGAACAGAAACAAAAGTTCAAGATGAAGCTTTGCAGCTAAGTCTTGGAATCTCAAGTAGGCACTTGTGTCCAGACACAAGGGGACACATTTTGTGCCAAGTTCCTGGGTAGTGTTAAAAGTAAATGGGACCAAAACAGTTACAGGATATATCATGTGGTAGCCATGAAAGTGCACAGTGGAGATCCTGCTTTAGAGAGCACAGTTGTCTGACAGCTCTGGATCCACCAGTGCATTTGCCCTGGGGATGCTCCCAGCCAAAAACTGAACACAGCCAAGTTGTTAACTCAGGCCCATTCCTGTGAGCCATGGGGCCAGCCAATGGGTGACTGCCTCAAGGACGTCCCATCTGCTGGGTTGACCCTTTCCTGGACTCTGCTCTGGTCTAAAATTCTTCCTTCACAGTTGTCAGAACTTCATTACAGCCATATTCAGGAAAGCCCTGTGAGGCAGTGGAGGGAAAATCTTTCTAATAAGCAACCTGTAGGCAGTGCAACCTATATTCACGCTGGAAAGAAAAATAGCCCTTAGTGAGAACATATACAGATGGCCCACAGCCATGTGGTTTAGCCAGGCACCTGAAAGGAAAAGGACAGGTAAGTTGGAGATGAGGAGGCCTGGGCCAGAAGCATGTGGACAAAACACTGAGGAGTGGACACAAAGTGCTATATTTGTCACACATTCATGTCCCCAGAAAAGGCACAGAACACCAAGGAGACCAGATGACTCACTTAATTGGTGTTCCTCAGCCCCCATCGTCTGCTACCACAGAACTGGCCCATGGGCACAAGAGTGAAGGAAAACCACAAACAAGCCCAACATCATGGCTCCCATGTAAGCAAAGCCTATGCAGTTGGAGCTGCCTCTAAATGTGCACCCTGGAAATCAAGCTGGTGGCATAGGTGAACACCTAAACTGCTGCCTTGCACAACAATTTCAAAACTATAGCTAAAAGATGGAACAGACATCATCCAGAACTACAGGAAAGCTGGCTGAGTGGAAATTCTACAATTAGAAGGAAAAGAGAGGAGATCATGGAGACTCAGAGGAGCTGCAAAAAGCTGAGGTACGGAGACATGAGCATGGAAAGGACAGGTGGCTTCCTCTAGCAGGAGGGAGACAGAAACTCCCAACTGCACTGAACCCTAATTCTGCATGAGACTCATATGGGGGGGGGAGTCTGGACTGTTGTGAAAAAGGGAGGGGTGCACAGAAACTTGGGGGAGCCATGAAAGGCAGAAGTCTGGAGGCGCGCGAGTGTACACATAGAGGGCTGACTACTGATTGTGCCACTAGCTTTCTCTAGCGGGAGGAAGACAGAACCTCCCAACTGCACTGAAATCCACTGTGACAGCACTGACCCAACTTTCAGGCAAGACCCTGGGGACCCAGACTCATATTGGTCCCCAGAGCACACAGAAACTCAAGGGAGCCAGAAAGTCAGAGGTCTGGAGGCACAGGAGCATGAGTGTATAGAGAGGGTTGTAGAGATTACTGAGGGTCACTGAGACTCAGGGAACACGTAGAACAGGGCTGACAGGAAGCCAAGGCTGTCTGCTCAGCCCTGAGACTCCACTCCATCCAAGCTGAACACATAGACTTTTGCAATTTTGCAATTCTTGTATCATAAGGCTGACTCCAGCACAGAAGCTCTCCCAGCATAGACACAGCTGATCTTCACAACCAATTGGCTTGGAGGTCAATTCCCCCAGTGATACCAACAACAATAAAGACTGTACACACAGTCCACAAAGGGGTGTACCAAGAGAGTCTACCTCAGGTAACTGGAGAGGCAGAGCTACTGAGCCACATAGGACACCTAGCACACAAAGATACTCTACCAACTCAGGGAAGCAGCAAAAATGTGGAGACAAAGGAACAGATCACAAACAAAAGAAATGGAGGAAAACAAATGACTGGATATAGAGTTCAAAACCTCAGTTATAAGGTTTTTCAAGAATTTCCTAGAAAAGTTGGATAAATTTAGCGAGACCCAAGAGAAGATGAAAAAAGACCAACTAGAAATAAAAAAGGACTAGAAATTAAACATACACTGGCTGAAATAAAAAATATTATACAGAGACCTAATAGCAGACTAGAGGAATGTAAGAATCAAATCAAAAATTTGAAATAAAAAGAAGCAGAAAACCCTCAACTGAAAAAGCAAAAAGGAAAAAGAATTCAAAAATTGAAAGACAGTGTAAGGAGCTTCTGGGAAAATTTCAAGCATACCAACATCAGAATTATGGGGGTGCCAGAAGAAGAGAGAGAGATTCTAAAAACCTATTTGAAGAAATAATGACTGAAAACTTCCCCTACCTGGTGAAAGAAATAGACTTACAAGTCCAGGAAGTGCACAGAACTCCAAACAAAAAGAATACAAAGAGGAACACACCAAGACACATCATAATTAAAATACTAAGAGCAAAAAACAGAGAGAGACTATTAAAAGTAACAAGAGAAAAACAGTTAATTATCTACAAGGGAGCACGCATAGGATTGTCAGCTGAAACTATGTAGGCCAGATGGAAGTGGTAAGAAATATTCAAAGTGATGAATAGCAAGAACCTACAACCAAGATTATTCTACCCAGCAAAGCCATCATTCAGAATTAAAGGTCAGATAAAGAGCTTCACAGATAAGAAAAAACTAAAGGAGTTCATCAACATCAAACCAATATTATATGAAATGCTGAAAGGTACTCTTTAAGAAGAGGAAGAAGAAGAAAAAGGTAAAAGTAAAAATTATGAACAACAAATACATAACTATCAACAAGTGAATCTAAAAATCAAGTAGATTAAAAATCTTATGAACAGAATAAACTGGTGAATATAATAGAATCAGGGTCATAGAAAGGGAGTGACTGACAATTCTCAGAAGGAAAAAGGTGAGGGGGGTGAGGAGGCTGCGGGGAGAGACTGAAAAAAAATCATACACCTATGGATGAGGACAATGTGGAGGGGAGGTAAGGGCAGAGGGAGTGGTGGGAGTTGGGTGGAGGGGAGCTATTAGGAGGGGGGAAGAACAATTGTAATAAACTGAACAATAAAGATTTATCAAATAAAATTTAAAAAAGAATTTGTTGCATCTACCAAAGCCAGTCTTTTCAGGGCCTTGCAGTGTTTAAAGACAATGTTTGGATTGTCTTCAAAACAGACTAAGGAGAAAGGTGGGCAGAAGAATCTATTTTTCAGATAACACCACATAGATGTGTGTAAGTGGTTTTACCCCGAGTGACTGAATAGAATAAATGCATCAGAATCCTTGAGGGGGGCTTGGCTTTGAGGAAAATCATACTGTTTCTTTCCCAAATTTCCTACACATTAATGGAAGTGAGATCAAGGCTAAGTAGCAATAAAGCAATGTTTACAGAGAGAAAGCAAAAAAACAAAAATAAACAATAAATAAAGGTGCACTCTGTCCACATAGAGACCAACGCTGATCCCCGAAGTGGCACTGTTCCTTAAGGAAAGTGACAGGCTGCTTGACACCAAGGCCCCAACTGGGCCAGTGATAGATTCATTGCTTCTCAGTTCCGTGACAATGGCTCTGGACCCTTTAGCTTTTCCTTTGCCAGCTGGCACAGCTTTGTCAGGAGAGGGCGATGGAGAGACACTGTAGGAGGTGAAGGCTTTCCTCTCCACACTCCAGTCTGGAGGCCTTGGCGGTGCAGGGCAGCCAGCAACAGCTGCAGCAGCAGTGTCCCTGGCACCTTTCTCAGGTAGTTGTGTAGCAGAGCCTCTGATGTGACACCTCCCGTGAAGTTTCCCCTAGCACCCTAGATGGTGGATATTCTCAGGCAAGTTCCAAAGGCACATTTCCAGCAAGTTCCACCAGCAGAACACCACAGTGACTGCCCAGCCATCAAGTGGACTAGCCTGTGCTCTCCCAACGAGGTTGGGATGTCAGCTGGGAGGTAGGGTGGTGGGAGGAGGGTTCTTCATCCCAGTCCCAGGAGATTAGTAGTTGTTCCTGGAAACTGCTATTTCCATGTTCTTTAAAGTCTTCTTACTTCCTACTAGCCAATCTTTTGATTAAGAAGGTTTATAGAAATTCAACTTCATGAAAACAAATCACACATTGATAGTTACCATACAGCTTTATTGGTCCAAAAGTGTTTGCCAGGTAAAGGGAGTCACTATATAACTCCAGTTGTTGGATTCACAATGGTGCCCCAATTTAGATTTATTACAGTTAAACCTTTTAGGAGATTGTGATATCTCTATTATTAATTAGAAAGTATTCCACATTTCAAATACCTTTTCTAGAATTAAAAGTAGAAGCATAAAGTGTGTTAATTTCCATTCTTAACTTTTTTTAAAAAAAAACTACAGGTTAAATGATATTAGTTGGGACTTAAAAATGCATTTATTTCAGCAATAGTTTTGCATAGACAAAAATGAAAATATTTAAAAAACACAGTGATTTTTCTATACAAATTACCTGCTCTTATAAAGTGCAAAAAATGCATTCTTAAGGTGATAAGGCATTTTGGGATAAAAGACACCTTCTTCTTTCTTTAGTTTAGAGATTGGATTTAGGATTTAAAGACTCTTTCAGCCTTTTGACAACAGAAAGGTCCCCTGTTCCCTCCGGCCAGTTGTCATGATCTGTTAAGTAAATGGAAAACCTCATGTCACTTGCAAATCTATTAACCGTACAAGTCCTCCCAGTTTCCACCACACTCTCTTGTTATTTTTCCTGGTTCATGCATTTTCTCAGAAACAAAAAAGAAATTATTAAGACAACTAGCACAGGTTTTGAGAAAATTCTGGGTTTGAGTCCCAGCTCTACCACTTCCTAGCTTTTCAGAATTGGGAGAAGTTACTCTTTCAGAACCTCTGTTTTCTCATCTATTAAAGGGAATCACCACATCTATCTTTTCAAGTTGAAGAATGAAATTCGACATCCCATATACAGTACTTTGCATACTGTAGACATTCAATAAATATCAATTCCTTAATAATGATGATTTTTTAAAACAACGTGCTTACTTTGTACCAGGCACACCTAGTTGCCTCCCCAGCATCCAGCCCCTCATCTACTCTTTTTAATAGCCTGTTTATGCCAGGAGCCAATTGCAGCATGTCATAATTACAAGAGTTTTATCAAAAGGTTAATGAAATTTGGGGGCTCAACTAGGGCTGAGTCACATATGTGATTTCTTGTTGGAATGCTGGAAGGCACTTCCCCCAAACCTGAATAAGATGATTGGCTGCTGCCAGACAACTCAGGGCTTCTTAATCTACATGTTATTGTCTCCTGTTGGCCAAACATCTGAACAGCTGTAGGCAATTCCCCTATCGGACAATGCTTGCGTGAACCCTACTCTCTGTAGTGTATTATCTCCACCTTTCCTTAGGACAAATTGGGTTATTAAAAAGCATGGGGGTCCTGAGTCAAGGAGAAGGTCTTTAGCTCCTTTAGCTGAAGCTCCTCTGACCCCCAATGCCTTTCAAAAATATCTTTCACTCCTTATTGAATCTATGCACAGCCTTTCTCCAGATTGCTAAACCCTTCATAATGTTGAGATGTTTACACTTACAATTCCAAGAGTTTCTGCAGAAGTGACCACATTTAGACCACTGACTGGTGACTGACTGATCTAAGTCAACCAATGCACTGCATTCCCCTGACCCTGTTATTGGTTGGGGATGGTCATTTGCGTAAACTGGTCCAAACCAGAGTGGATCTCAGAATTTTGTGAGAAATGTTGAAAGAAAGTCATTCCCCTCCCTGCTTTCTCTGTCCAAATGGATGTGAAAAAAGAAGCACAAAGCTAAAGGAGTAGCAGGCAGCCATCCTGAAACCAGGAGACTTAGTCTTAAAGACAACATCATAGAAGGAAAAACATAAGTAAGAGGGGGGGAAAAATGTCCTAAGCAAAGTCTGAACTGCTGAGACACGTCTCACCTGCTTCTCAGTTATTTAAGGCAACAAATTCTTTTTTTTTGGCTCAAGCCAGTGTGAGTTGCACCTGAAAGCATCCTACTGACCCAGGATGTACATGAGCTAACTTGAACCTCCCAACAGCTTACAAAATTAATACTATAAGTGAACACACCTGATGGAAGTGGATGCTTACAGAAATTAATTTTCCCAAGGTCATGTAGCTAATAAGGGTATAGCCAGATTTCCATCACAGACATTCTCATCAGGGCTAGCAATCATAAAGAAAACACTACAAGGAAAGGCTAAGATTCCTACTCATAATTTTGGGGAAGTCTTTTCTTTAAAAAATAGATGTGACTGCTTTCCTTAAATACCCCCCAAAAATGGCTCAGCCTGTGTGGCTCAGTGGTTGAGTGTGGACCTATGAACCAGGAGGTCATAGTTCAGTTCCTCGTCAGAGCACATGCCTGGGGTTGCAGGCTCGATACCCATAGGGAGCATGTAGGATATAGCTGATAAATGATTCTCTCTCATCATTGATATTTCTCTCTCTCTCTCCCCCTCTCCCTCTCCTTCTCCCTCTCCCTTTCCCTCTCCCTCTTCCTCTCCCTCTCCTTCTTCTCCTTTTCATCCTCTCCCTTCCTCCCTGAAACAAAAAAATATATATTCTTTTAAACCCTAAAAAATGTTTTTGTAATGATAAAAAAAAACAGTGTTAGAATTACAAAAGAAAATCATTACACTGGAGGCCTGGAGAAGTAGCCTCTTGGAGTTCTTTCCCTTTATAAAGGAAAAACAGTGCAATTCACCTTAACAAATACTACTGACTCTACTCTGGTGAGGAAGTGGAAGATTCTCTCCTACTCTGGCTACTTTAAATACTATCAGAAAACAATCCCACGTACCATATAGGCATTTCTATGTCCATAACTGAGACCCTTAAAACCAAAGTATCTTATGTTCATTACCATTGATGCTATTTGTAAAGAATTATATATGGGAGGAGAAAATAATAAGCAATATTACAGTTCCTTACTCATCATTATGAATGCAAAGGTCGTTACTCTTGATCAGGCTGTTAGCACATGAAAAAGTAGGTTGAACCTGGGTCCCTGATATGAAACTCAAAGATAAATACATCACATCAACCACATTTTAATTTGCTAGCAGCCACTTAGTCAATTATCTTGAGCTACAGTTTGAATATATTTGAATTTTATATCTTCCTCTATGTTTTGGGAGTGATTAGCTTGAATGTGCCTTTTAATTTCTATAAATTTGTTTTATCATCTGCAAAATTAGGATATTGGATTGATTTCTTTAAGACCCTTTCAATCCCAAAGTTCTCTGGTCTAGTCATGAGACACAGACACACACTCACATACACACACACACACACACACACACACACACACACATTCACATCCACATTCACACACACTATTGGGTGTAATATCAACATTTGGTTGAGCCTTATAAAACTACTGATTTATATATCAAAAATGAATACAGTAAATTCATATGGTTTCACTTAATATATATCCTAAAGATAGTGTAAAACAGCACCATAATCCCTCTCCACCTAACATGTCTGATTCTTCTGCTCAGATATACAAACCACTTACTGGAGGTATTAAGAGGAATTTGATCTAAAAAAACAATATGGCAATGTCTTACCTTTTTCCTATCTCTTTCTTAAACATATGTTCTCATATTGAGAATATTTTTCAAGGTTCATATTCTACCAACTTACACACACACCAAAAAAAAAAAAACCCTTTTAAAATATATATAAAGCTAATTTCTATAAATAAATAGATATTTTTGTGATGAGGCATATTTCCTTTAAAAATCATATCATGAATATAAACAAGTTGCACATTTTGATGTCCTAAAGAGAAAGCTCTCATCTCTTAAGTGACTACTTAAGACATGTTAAAACTATGAAGACGAAAAGGGTAGTGATTACTCATTGCTTGACTGCTCACCTGGCACATCAAACATGTGATTATACAGAGACTGGCCCCCATCCACGACCACCAACTGTCCGGTGATGAAGGAAGCTGCTGGAGAGAGCAGGAAGCATACCACGGAGGCAACCTGGAAATGGAAACACACACGTGCTCACAGAACAGCTGATGAGTCTCCTCTTTGCCTGCTTCCCAATCCTGAGTAAACACATCTCAGAGCACATGAATACAACATGAACTCCAAGGTGTGTATGCACCATAAGTGGGCAGAACATAGACAGAGGCCTTTTTTTATGTGAACATCATGAAAATCAGGTAAGAGATTACGGTGAAGACAGCAAGATAGGACAGAGCCTTTGATGGCAACAAATAAGCTACACAACGTGAAGAAGGCAAAGTAAACACGGGGCTCAATTTGAGCTCTTTTCCATTTCAAACGACTCAGGTCCTTCTACGCCATTCACTGCCCACCACAACCGTACTTCCCACCACTCACACATGCCTTTTATGTTTATGTCCCTGAAATAGTCAACGTGCCTTTGAACAATGACATGGCACATACACAAGTTATGGGCTGGATCTCCAGTAGGGGGAATTCAGGAGGTGGTGGTTAACTGTTTCTATTTCTCTTCTCCCTTCCTCTCCGAAATCAATAAAAATATTTATTCATTAAAAATAGTGAAATAAAATAACTGACACGTTTTGAATAGTAAAAAAGAATATTCACAACTATCTGAAAATGCTAATATTAATAAATGTGCCTTTATTTGCAACTGTCCATGTGCAAGAAGCCAGATTTTCTTTATATGCTTTAATCAAAACAATGTATTGCAAAAGATTGAATGCAGAGGCAGATATGAAAGTCCAGCTGTATTCTAATAAGACGTACATTAAAGATATTTGAAAAAAATGTAAAAAAAAGCATATATTTTTTATTTTTGAAAATGGAGCTATTTTTCATTAAAAACAGTACTGCTGCCCAGTTGGAGTGACTCACTGGTTGAGTGTCGACCTGAGGACTGAACACAAATTGAAGAAAAGAACAGAGCAGGATCCCTTTTTGTTTTTTTTAAAAAAAGCCTATAAATATGGATATTTACGTGTGCATAGTAAATTACTGGAAATATATACATCAAACTGATAATGAAAGGTAGTTCTAGGAATTAAAACACATTTTCTTCAAAAATGATATGGTTTTGTTTCTATATTTATTTAGCACTTGAATATATCTAAAAACTTTTTTGTATATATTGATGTGAGAGAGTCAATCTAATTTATTTCTAAATGAATAGCACATTGCTGCAAAACTTTTGCTGAATGATCTATTCTTTTCCCATAGATCTGAAATGCTGCTTTTATCCTACAAACTCCCATAGATACATGGTACTGATACAAGAGTCCATTAAATTCCACTAATTTTAATCTATTCCAGGACCAGCCCCAGTTGTTATAAATATTACATTAGAGCATTAGATTATGTTTTGATGTCAGTAAGATCAAATATCCCCATTATTTTTTCTTTTTCAACACATTTTTTGCTTTTTTCGCATAAATGTTTTTCTAAACAAACTTCAGAATCAGTGTGTTGACTTCCAAAATTATATTAAATGTATATATTAACTTAGAAAAACATGATTTCAATAACATTGATTCTTTCCATTGAGGAAGATGACATATCTCTCTATTCGGGTCTTTAGTGATAAAATGGTTAATGTTCAGAGCTAAGTAGACTCCAGGAACTCTAGTTTTTATTATTACGAAAATAATAACTTTATTTCAATTACATTTTAAGATTGATATAGCTAACATTTATGAAAGCTATTAATTTTTTCATACTTAAATCTGACCACCTTACAAAAGTTGTGTATGGAATGTCATATAATCATAATAGTCTGACTTGCTTAGAGTCCTGCCACGTGATAAAATAATGTAGCTGAAAAAGTGAATGAGACAATAAAAAAACGCTCTTCTTAAGTCACACTGCATTTGCTCCTCAATCAAAACTGCTGTGAGCACCCTAGCCAGTTTGGCGCAGTGGACAGAACGTCAGCCTGCAAACTGAAAGGTCCCAGGTTTAATTCTGGTCAAGGGCACATGGCCAGATTGTGAGCTCAATCCCTAGTGTGGATTGTGCAGGAGGCAGCCCATCAGTGATTCTCTCTCATCATTGATGTTTCTCTCTCTCTCTCTCCCTCTGAAATCAATAAAATATAACCACAATGACTGCCGAGACCGGTTTGGCTCAGTGGATAGAGCGTCGGCCTGCAGACTGAAGGGTCCCGGGTTAGATTCCGGTCAAGGGCATGTACCTTGGCTGCGGGCGCATCTCCAGTAGGGGGCGTGCAAGAGGCAGCTGATTGATGTCTCTCTTTCATTGATGTTTCTAACTCTCTATTCCTCTCCCTTCCTTTCTGTAAAAAAATCAATAAAATATATTTTTTTAAAAAAACACACAATGACTGCTGTGAGCATTCAAAGTGATAGTGCGGAAGGTCATGTGAAAGTCATGTAATGAGAATAGAACAACAGTTGTCCAATAATTATTCACCTCACTAACTATAGGTAAGTATTTTTCTTACAGATCCTGGGAAACCAGAGGAAGAAACAAGGTGGTGAAAAGATAAGATGCCTCCATGGGTCCATTACTCAGAAAAAAAATACATTTTGAGAACACACCAAGGACAGGACACTCTTTGATTTGGTTACTATGCCTGCCTGAACCCTGACCCCCTCTGGGAGTTTATCTCAGGAACTGACCATTCTCAAGTCCCAGGAACAGGCTGAGCTATTTGTAACATCACAGAAGATTAACCACCTTGTTAGCGCACTTGGAGCTCCTGAAGGCCGGACTGCAGATTCTGCCCTACACTTTCCACGCGATACTCGTAGCTTGCAGCTACACGAGCTCTCTTCTCCCTCCTGTGTATAAATTCATCCAACTGGAAAGGGGGTCAGAGCAGATTTTGTGGAGGACTTCCCCCTTTCCCATTCCGTGTGCATTACTGGCATAAATGCTCACATCTGATTCAACCCTGTCTCTGCTTAATTGGCTCAAGGAGTGACAGGAAGCCCGGACCCCTGGGTTGTCCAGTTACAAAAGCACAACCAGGAAAGTCCAGGGAAATGGTGGCAGTGGGAGGTAACATCTCTATCGGCCCACCACACGATGGAAGTTCCAAAGTATGAAATAGAGTCATTCTAATCAGTGTTAGAAATACACCTTACCTCCTCAGGAACTCCAAGTCTTTTAGCTGGAATTTTCTGATAGGAACTTACAAATAAGTATTTTGCCAAATCACCATAGTTTTCATAAGCAGTCTGGGAATAAATGATTCCCTGTGTTTAGATATAAAATAAGAACAAAATAAAGTACGTAAGATTAAGTTTTAATTGTAAAGGTATCAAGACAGTCTATCAACCAATACCAAAAATTAAGTGATTTAAGTGTAATAGAAAAGGTGACATTGCTAATATTGAGAAAATTTAATAGTGGTTGACTACTCCAAATGAATTATCTGAATGCTCATTTTGTGACCTCCCCTTCCTTAATAACCAGTTAAGCCCTGGATTTTTTTCATAAAAGACTTGATTTCTGAAAGCATAATTATAAGAGCAGATTAGTGGGCTCTTAACTGGGACAAACCATGAAACAAGGGAGTCTATTTTATCTTCTACTGGGCTTCTCTGTTTTACAACACAAGACTGGGCTATGGTTATGTGAGACTTAAAAAATGCAATATTGTCAGAGTTTTTTTATCTAAAGTAAAATCACAAAGCATAGGAATCTAATATAAAGAAACAAAAAATATAATTGTTTAACAATTCTTCTATATAGCCAAAACCGGTTTGGCTCAGTGGATAGAGCATTGGCCTGTGGACTGAAAGGTCCCAGGTTCGATTCCAGTCAAGGGCATGTATCCTGATTGCAGGCACATCCCCAGTAGGGGGCGTGCAGGAGGCGGCTGATCAATGTCTCTCTCATATTCATGTTTCTGACTCTCTATCTCTCTCCCTTCCTCTCCGTAAAAAAATCAATAAAATATGGGTTTTTTTAAAAAAGAATTATTCTATATAGCTTTCATGGATTTATAAAGTCAAGAAAAGTGCTCATAACCTGTATAACACAAGATAAAGCTATTTGTTACTGGCTCAAAACTACAACAGAGATTATAGGGAGGAGGAGACGAACAGGAGGTGTAAAAGATGAGGAAATTGTGTGTTATTACTCCAAATAATGGGGGGGATGATATAGTGGTTTCCCATTAAACAATTTGCAACCTTTTGTTTAAAGAGGATGACATCTTCTAGAGGTATATATTTTAGACCTTAAACCTAAAAATATCTCAGGAGAAAAAACATGACTTCAAAAAGGTGCTTATTACACTAACAATCGACTAAAGGTTTTCAAGAAATGTACTTGTGGAGGCCAGTAGTTCAAGGTATCTGAATTAAGAATGGAACTAATATTTAATTCATTTTGTAAATATGTGCATGTAATTTGAGTAAGGTACGGTCAGCTATGAAGGACTAAGGGGAAATAAAGTTTCTGGCTAGGAGCCTGCAATTTGTTATATAGGAGATTTTCTACTAACGTCAAGAAGTCAGTTCATGCTTAGTTCGCACTGAGTGGCAGGGACAACAATGTCTACAGGTAGTATAAAGATAGAGTTACAGATAATATCCACAGATATTGCAGAGTTTCAGATTGAGGAACGATTCCTATGTTTTGGCAATGACCAGGAAACATCACAGAGAAATGCATTTGAGCTGACTTTTACAGGATGAGCGAAATGTTTCATTTAATGTCTCAGTACATGGCCAACGTGTAATACTCAAGGAAGATTAAGGTATATCTTACTTCATACAAAAATGATAGTTTTTAAAGTTGAACATATTGTGATTTCTCCCCATCACTTACATTAGGTTTAGAGAAATTTTCTCTTTACTTCTAGTTGCTCTTTAATTGGGAGTTTCTTCCTAAAATGTTGACTTTAAGTTTCTCTCTCTCTTAATAAAAGATTAATAATAAGCCAAGAAATAACAACACAATTCAGAAAAGTTCATTCTTTAAAGCAGTGATTTTTCAACCTTCACAGTACATTTGAGTTTTTTGGGAGGTTTTTAAAAATACTAATGCTTGGATTCCACAGTTTGGAGCCAAACTTATATATTACTGCTTTTTAAACATTTCACAGATAATTCCAATATACAGACAGGACTGAGAATCACTGGCTTAATTTAACCTTAACATTCTAATCAAAGAATACTGGTAAATCAAAGAGTATATACATTCATTTTCAAAAGCCAATCTTTTCTAGTATACAGACAGTGACAAATACCTCTATGAACAACATAAATGGAGTCAGAAGAGCACAGTTTGTTCCTATAGAACATTTACCTACAGGGGCAACACAGTTGATCCTCACTCCACTGCTGGCCCATTCCAAAGCCAAGGTTTTGGAGAGATTGTAAACACCCTCTCTGGCAGCTGCACTATGCCTTTAAAAGACAAAAATAGAAACACTATAATTAGCTTTTGTTGAATATTTCTCATTAACTAAACCGCCAGGTGTGTCAATGGCCTGTCAGAACCCCATAAGAACACTTTTGTCATGAAACTGTGTTTGAGTCTCTCTGTAAAATGGGAAAGAATTGGGTCCTCCCACATTAGAGCCAAACCACAGCTGTCTGACTGTCAAATCTCACTATGTAGGCTCACATAACATTCCCTCAATTCCTTCAGAGGAACATTGAAAACTTTTTTATTATGAAGAAATATAAATTGGTAATTTAAGGGTTTCAAGTGTGCTTGTTACAAGTCTTCTTGGTGTGCACACAGTAAATTTTTTACATATTACCATTTCAGTGACTTTTTTGTTTGTTTTACCTTGGCTATTTCTGAATCTTTGACACATAGGAAAAAATATATAAAAATGCTTACGCAAATCCCGGAAATCCATTTTTAGTAAGCATAGTGATATTAACAATGGATCCTCCATGCTCTCTCATCCAAGAGCTGTAAACTGAAGAAAAACAGACAGATGACAGTCATATTAAACAGTGTGCTGACCCTTCCTGCTCCCCTGTTCCAGCATGTTATTTTTATGGTATGTTTTAAATAGATATTTCTATTTCTTTTTTTTTTAAGCCTGCCTGAGTACAATTTACATATCTTAAAAGCCATCTACTTTATGTGCACAATTTAATAACTTTTAAAAAATATACTGAGTTGTCCTGGCCAATGTGGCTCAGTTGGTTGGAGTGTCGTCCTATGCACCAAAAGGCTGTTGGTTTCATAGTGGTCAGTGCACATGTCCGGGTTGCGGGTTCAATCCCTGGTAGGGAGTGTGCAGGAGGCAGCCCATGTATGTTCCACTCTTACATTGATGTTCCTCTTTCTCTCCCTTCCACTTTCTCTAAAAATCAATAAAATTCTTTAAAAATTCATGCAGAGTTGTGCAACTATCAACACAATACAGTTTTAGAATATTTCCATCACCTCAAAAAGTTCCTCTGTGCCCATTTGCAGTCAAATTCATCTCCAAGCAAATAATCATTTTCTGTTTCTGTATATTCAACTCTTCTGAATATTTCACATCAACAGAATCACATATGTGGTCTTTTATGTCTGCCTTCTTAGAATAATATTTGTGAGGTTCATCCATGTTGTAACACATATTAATACTCATCTTTGTTGTTGAATAATACTCTATTGTATGGATACGCCATATTTTATCCATCTACTCACCAGTTGATGAACATTTGGATTATTTCCACTTTGGGGTGATTTATGTAGACACAAGCTTCTGTGCTTCTCAGGTTAAGGGTAAAATCGCATTCATATGGTAACTCTATGTTTAGCTTTTCAGAGAACTGCTAAACTTTTTCAGTGTCTCCACTGTTATATTCCTGCCAGAAATGCATGAGGACACCAGTTCCTCCACACCGTTATTTTCTGACTTGCTGATTACAGCCATTCTAGAGGAAATGAGGTGGTACCTCACTAAGGTTTTGATTTCCATGGCCTCGGTGACCAATAGTGCTGAGCATCTTCTAATGTGTTGATTAGCTTTTCATAAATATTTTTTGGTGAAACATCTACTCCAATCTTTTTTTCCACCTTTTAATTGGGGTGCTTTCTTATTATCAGATTATAAAGGTTCTTCAGATATTCTGGATATAAGTTCTTTATCAAATACGTGATGTGGAAAATTTTCTCCCACTCAGTGGCTTATCTTTTCACATTCTTAATGTTGTCTTTTGAAGCATTCACATGTTTAATTTCAAGTCTAATTTATCAGTTTTATATTTTATAGATATATGGGTATTTTGGTGGTGGTTCTTAGAACTCCTTGCCTAACATAAGATCAGAAAGATTTCCTCCTTTGTTTACTTGTAAAAGTTTCAGAATTTTACTTTTTCCATGATCCATTCTGGACTATTAGTTAACTTTTATTTACATTGTGGGGTAAGGGCCTTTTTGTATGTGGAGATCCAACTGTCCCAGTACCATTTGTTGAAAAAATTATCATTTTCCCATAGAATTGTTGGCACCTTTGACAAAAATCAATTGACGACAGATATAGTTTTAGTTTTGGACTCTCAATACTTTTCCACTTATCTGCACATCTATCCTTATGTCAGTAATATGGTGTTTAAAATCAAGAAATATAAAGTTGTCTAAATTTCTTCTTTTGTAAAATTGTTTTGGCTAATCTGGGTCCCTTGCATTTCCATATACAGAATACTTTGTTTCTTTTTTCTTTATTTCCCTTACACAAGTATATCAGAAAAAAAATATGGCTAAGAGAAATGTCAGAGATTTTACTGCCTATGTTTAATTCTAGGAGTTTTATGGTTTTGAGCCATACATACAAGTTTTTCACTCACTTAAGAGTTTATTCTTGTATATGATATAAAAAGTGATCTAGTTTCATATTTTTTATTACAGCTGCTTAATTTTCCCAACATAATTTATTATATAGACTCTCTATACCCCATTGTATATTCCTGACTCCTTTGTCATATACTAACTGCCCATAACGGTATGGGTTTATTTCTGGGCTCTCAGTTCTGTTCCATTGATCTATGTGTCTCTTTTTATACTAGTACCGAGCTGTTTTGATTACTATAGACTTGTAGTATAGTTTGGTATCAGGTAGTGTAAAACCTCCAAGTTTATTCTCTTTTTCTCAAGATCACTGTGTCTATTAGGGTTCTTTTGTGGGCCCACATAAATTTTATTTTTTTAAATATATCTTTTATTTCAGAGAGGAAAGGAGGAGAGGGAAATAGAAACATCAATGATGAGAATCATTGGTCAGCTGCCACCTGCATGTCCCCTACAGGTGATCAAGCCCACAACCTGGGCATGTGCCCTTGACTAGAATCTAACCTGGGACCCTTCAATCCACAGGCTGAGGTTCTATCCAGTGAGCCAAACCCAACGGGCTCCACATAAATTTTAGATTATAATTCTGTGAAATAAGCTATTGGTATTTTTATAGAAATTATATTAAATCTATAGATTGCTTTGAGTGGTATGGACATTTTAAGGATCAAAACATAACCTGTAATCCAAAGACAATGCCATGCTAATTAATTATTAGTTGAAAGAATGTGAACTCTGTCCAGTATTCTCCCCAAGGACCTTACTGAATTAACAGGTCCTTATAACAGATTTACTTCTTAAAAACAAAGTAAGTGTGAGAGTTTTCCTTAATTTTATAAACAACTCTGTAGTTATCTCTTTGTACAGATCCTTAATAATTTTCCCATGGTACATTTATAAAATTATAAGATCAAAAGATATCCATATTTTATAAATACTGCCAAATTACTACCCAGAAATGTAGCAATTTACAGTCCTGTGTGTGAGTAAATCAGGGCAGTGAATGTTGATAACTGGAGCTTTCTGAGCCCCCAGCAGTTTCTCTTTCAGGATTCTCTATGAACTTTAAACAAAGATACCTTGAATTTGGGGTTAGTGATCACACTTGCCTTCTTTGCACATATAGAAGGTGCCTGTCAGATTGGTTTCAATCACAGCATGCCATCCCTTTGCACTGATGTTGTCAGCAGGACACGTGAACTGCCCTCCTCCATTGTTTACCAAGAAATCGATCTTACCATAAGCATCTAAGGTGGATTTGATCAAATTATTTACCTGAAGAAAAACATTAAAAGTAAATCGGTTAATGACCTAATTTGCTACTTGGATGGATGGTTCGCTCCAGGAGAGCTTACAATCTCTCACCACAATATCCACAGATCATAAAGCTAGATGTATAATTGTGCTTCCCGGCCTCTCTTCTTCTCCTGAGGCAACTTACTCAGTGGATCATTAGCAAAGAACCTCCTTCACAGGCTGTTTCTTCTGAACCTCATCTGAGGCAGGTTTCATGGGAAACCCTGAAGCACACTCAAGTGTAGGAACCACTGCTATAGATGAAAAATGAATAAAAATGGACATAGTTGCAATACCTCCTCTTCCTTACGGATGTTGCATTTTATGGGAGTGACTTGAGACTGGTGGGTGAGAGACAGGGTGTTCTTCAGTTCGTCTGCAGTAGATTTTAACACATCAAACTTACGGGACGCAATAACCACATTACAACCTGAGGAGAGAAACAGCCAAAGGACAAGTAAATATGCTTTCTTTGGCTGGCAAAATCCCACAAATAATAATGTTTACCAAATATTTCATGTGTTCCCATAAAAACTATGAATTGGCACTTTTGCTTCTGGTCAAGATGGAGTTACAGGAACTGGATTATTATCAAACCAATGAACAGATCCTTAGGTGAGAATGAAAAAAACAAACAATCACATCTGTAACTCTTCCTAAATCCATATTAAAAACTGAGCATCTTTAAAAAAACAAGAACAACACAAAAAAAAAAACACATAGCAACAACAAAACAACAATAACTCAGGATACTAAAGTGATTAACACCTGATTTTATCCAAAGCCTCAAAAAAAGACATGCAGTAAGCCTTGGCTGGTTTGTCCAATATATAGAGTGTTTGTCTGCATACCAAAGGGTCCTGGGTTTGATTCTGGTCACAGGCATGTACCTGGGTTGTAGGATCCTCCCTGGCTTGGGCCCTGGTAGGGACCTTGTGCAGGAGGCAACCAATCAGTGTTTCTCTCAACATTGCTTACTTTCCCTCTTTCTTTCACTCACCCTAAAAATCCATGGAAAAATAGCCTCTGGTGAGGATTAACAAAAAAAAACAAAAAACAAAAAAGATATAGAGTGAAAATATAAGTAGGATTTATCACATGAATCTTCAAATCAAACATTTTCTAAATTAGCACTGCCTATTATGTGAGCCCTGAATGCTTCAGCAAAGTTATGCAATACCAGTAGAACTCTACTGCAACACAACTTTTTTAACTGATAGAGCTTGTACTACATACAAACCATAACCCACCTGCCATTCTTTTAACATTATTTCTG
>PVJN01034903.1:0-22193 GCA_004026805.1 Lasiurus borealis | reverse complement strand
TTTAATTGGATTGTCTGTCTTCCTTTTGGTGTATCTACATCCACTGAGTAGCTGGCAGTCTCCTTGGAGATCTGTCTAGTACAGTGGTTCTCAACCTTCCTAATGCCGCGACCCTTTAAGACAGCTCCTCATGTGGTGGTGAACATTATTTCCGTTGCTACTTCATCACTGTCATTTTGCTACTGTTATGAACTGTAATGTAAATATCTGATATGCAGGATGTATTTTCGTTGTTACAAATTGAACATAATTAAAGCATAGGGATTAATCACAAAAACAACATGTAATTATATATTGTGAAATATTTATTTTTAATGACAAATAAATGAAATTTTGTCTTGAATCGTGGTGTAGCATGGGCACCAGTCTTCCTATGACAACAGTAAACTACATTGCTACACTTTGCTACACCGAGGAGCCGTCTGTTGGTTCCTAAGACCATGGGAAATGGGTGTTTTCCGCTGGTCTTAGGCAACCCCTGTAAAAGGGTCATTCGACCCCCGAAGGGGTCGCGAGCCACAGGTTGAGAACCGCTGGTCTAGTAGCTCAGGTCCCAAGCCACTCAGAAAATTCCAGCTGTGTAGATATGTGGATCCAGAGGTGTCTCCTCCCCACCCTCTCTGGACAGCCCTCAAGGCCACTAGCATCTTGCCCCTGGAGGGCAGTTTAGGGAGAGCCAGGTTGGGCTCCATCATTTAGTAGCTGAGTGTGCTTGGGCACCTGACTTGGTTCCTAATCTTTAAAATGAAGATATCAATACTGTACTACCTCCAAGAGTTTTTGTGAGGATTGAATGCAAGTAGCAGTGTTTAGCCATCAGAGACTAGCTGCTATTATATATACATATATACATACATATATATATATATATATATATATATATATATATATATATATATATAAAATAATGAGGGTAGAAAATGGTTAAAAAAAAATAGGAGCTGGGGTAGAGAGACTATTACTAACACTTGGTAGAATGACAGGTGCTACCATTAAGCTAAACCAGTGGTTGGCAATCCGTGGCTCTTTGGCCCCTTGAGTGTGACTCTTCCACAAAATGCCACGTGCGGGTGCGCACATAACAGTGCGATGGAAACTTCGTGGCCCGTGCACAGAAGTTGGTTTTCAGCTCTTGAGAAATTTTGATCGTTGTACTGTTGATTTGATACTGGGCTAACCCAACACATGATGGTTAGTAACTTGTTCTTAACAGTCTCAGAGCGGGGTCTGTGGGCACGCATCTCTGCCGTCACTGGGAGCTTTGGGGAATGCAGACTCTCGGGCCACATCAGACAGATCAGAATCTGTTTTTGACACGGTACCCAGCAGGTGTAGATGCAGCTTTGTCTGGAGTCAGTGTGAAATCCATGGTGAGATTTCTCAAGGAGTTCAGCCTTCAATCACTGACCGTGGGGATTTGCAGCTGACGCCACTAATTGGCCTCACCTGGTCTTTCCCTTCTGCTTGGCTAATCCTCGCTCTGGATAAAGCTCTCCATCTGCTCATTAATGCGAAAGGGACATGGTTGTCGATAGCCTGGCTTTGTGGGGGTTTGGTCAAAACTCAGGTGCTTGCCAATCTTCTGAGTCCCCTCCCCTAGTGTTATGCCCACTCTGGTGCTGTTTTTCCAAATCGCCAACCTTGTTCCACACTGACACTCCTGGCTTTCTGCATGGCTGTCTTACCATTAATGATGTGAACTCTGTCAGCTGTTCTTTTTCAATTTTTTGAAGACCTTTGTCAATTGATTGAAACTTGTTTTGTGACCTGACATGGTCTGTCCTGCAAAACGTTGTATGTGCATTTGGCAAGAATGTGTATTTTGCTGCTTTTGGGTGATAAGTGCTAAAAATGACCAGTTCATCTGACCTAATGTGCATTTAAGGCCTCTGTCTCCTTGTTGTTGTTTTTTTCTAGGTGACTATGCATTGATGGCAACAGATTGCTAAAGTCCCTTCTGTTACTGTGTTACTGTTGATCTCTCCCTTAGATCTGTCAATATTTGCTGTATATATTTAGAGAGTTTTATCTTTTTGTTGGCTTCATTTTTTAAAATCATAAAACACCCTTCTTCATCTCTTGTGATAGCTTTTATACCTAGTTTGTCTGATATAAGTATTGCTACTTTAGGTTTTTTATTTTCATTTGCAAGAAATATCTTTTTTTAATATGTTTTTGTTAATCAGAGAGGAAGGGAAAGGGAGAAATAGAAACATCTGTGGTGAGAATCATTGATCAGCGGCCTCCTGCATGCCCCCTTTGGGGATTCAGCCAGAAATCTGGAAATCGACCTGCTCCAGGTTCACAAATCCACACTCAACCACGGAGCCACATGGGCTGGGCTGAAATCTCTTTTCTGTCCCTTTACTTTCAGTCTGTCCTTTGATCTAAAGTGGGTCTGTTGTAGGCAGCATATTTAGGGGTATTGTTTTTTTATTCATTCAGTCACCCTATGTCCATTTACATTTAAAGTTATTCTTTTTAAAAAAATATTTTTATTAATTTCAGAGAGGAAGGGGAGAGGTTGAGAGAGATAGAAATCGAAACATCAATGATGAGAGAGAATCATTGATTGGCTGCCTCCTGCACGGTCCCCACTGGGGATTGAGCCCACAACCCCAGCATGTGCCCTTGACCTGAATCGAACCAGGGACCCCTGAGTCCTCAGGCCAACGCTCTTATCCACTGAGCCAAACCGGCTAGGGCTAAAGTTATTCTTGATAGATATGTAGTTATTGACATTTTATGAATTGTTTTTGTGGTTCTTTTTTTTCCTCTTAATTCTCTTGCTCTGTCCTCTTGCATGTTAATGACTTGTATAGTGTCATATTTGGTTTGCTTTATCATCATCTGTTGTATATTAGTATCTTGTAGATTTTGGTTTGTGGTTACCATGTGCTTCATATATACCGATCTATGTTTATAAGCAGTCTGTTTAAAACAATTTTAAAAATGTACTGATTTGAGAGAGAAAGAGAAACATCAGCTTGTTCCCCTTATTTATGCATTTATTGGTTGGTTCTTGTATGTGCCCTGACGGGGGTTGAGCCCACAGCCTTGGTGTCAGGGATTGAGCCACAGCCCTGGTGTGGGAGGACCATGCTCAGTCTAACCAGCTGAGCTGCCAGCCACGCCTGTGGATATGCAGTCTTTTAGGTTGAAGGTCGCTTAAGCTCAGCACATCCTAAAATCCCTGCAATACTTAGTTTCTATGGTTATGATTTTGTTATTTGTTACTCTGTGCGTTTGTATGTATCCTGCAATTTATTGTTGTATTTATAAATGATCTTGCTACCTTTTCTTTTAATTTTTATACTAGCTTTGCGGTTTTATAAGTTGTTTACTGTTTCTTTCTTATATTTTCTTACTCATATTTTGATCTTTTCTACTTAAGGAAGTCCCTTTAATTGGGATTTATTGTACTGGTTTAGATTTTTCTTGTCTGGGAAACTTTTTAAAATATATTTTTATTGATTTCAGAGAGGCACGGAGAGGGAGAGAAAGAAACGTCAATGATGAGAATCATTTATCTGCTCCCTCCTGCACACCCCCTACTGGGAATCGAGCCCACAACCTGGGCATGTGCCCTTGGCTGGAATCGAACTCGGAACCCTTCAGTCCATAGACTGATGCTCTATCCACGGAGCCACACCAGCCAGGGCTGGGAAACTCTTTACGTGTCCTTCGATTCTAATTGATAGCCTTCCTGGGTAATCCTGGGGATAGAGTTTGCCTTTCCTCACTCCCTTCTGACCCACAAATTTCCTGTTGAATCAGCTGACAGTCTAATGGGAGCTACCGTGACTGCCACTACCTGCTTTTTCTTTCTCCATTTAACATTCTCTTTATCTTTAACCTTTGGCATTTAATTATGACGTGTCTTCTCTGGGCCTATTTAGATTCATGTTGTGTGGAAATCTGCTTCCTGGACTTGTATGTCTGTTTCCTTTGCCAGGTTAAGGAAGTTTTCCGGCATTATTTCATTTTTGTTATTACTGTGATGAAAAACATACACAACTTTCTCTTTTTTTCAATTATAGTTCACATTCAAAATTATTCTGTATTAGTGTCAGGTGCCCAACACAGTGGTGAAACAGTCACATACCTGACAGCAAGCATGTTGAGCCTGCAGCCCATGGGAGCATGCTCGTTTATTTGGTCTGTGTTAGCCTTAGAATTTTACGTGCTTGCCCTACGGAGTGATCCCCCTGATTTTTTAAGCAGCTCCCTCTCCCCGACCCATACATAGCTGTTACAATATTATTTTTACCCCCTTTGGCCTCTCCCTGGGCACTCCCATCCCCCAGCACATGCCCTCACCCCCCTAGTGTCTGTGTCCTTTGCTAATGCTTATCTGCATGCAAACAAGTCCTTTGGTTGACCACTACCCCCCGCCCCTGCCTTCCCTCTGAGGTTTGATAGTCAGTTCGATGCTTCTCTGTCTCTGGAACTGTTTTTGTTCATCAGTGTATGTTGTTCACTATATTCCACAAGTGAGTGAGATCATGTGCTATTTGTCTTTCTCCAACTGGCTTATTTCCCTTAGCATCATGCTGTCCAGGCTCATCCACGCTGCTGCAAATGGTAAGAGGTGTGTGTGTGTGTGTGTGTGTGTGTGTGTGTGTTACAGCAGTGTAGTAGTCCATTGTGTGTAGATCTGCCAGTTTTTGAATCTACTCATCCGCTGATGGGCACTTAGGCTGTTTCCAGATCTTAGCTATTGGAAATTGTGCTGCTATGAGCATAGGGGTATATATTTTCTTTCTGATTGGGTGTTTCTGGTTTCTTGGGATATATACTTAGAAGTGGGATTACTGGTCAAATGGGAGTTGCATTTTTAACATTTTAAGGAAACTCCATACAGTTTTCCACAGTGGCTGCACCAGTCTGCATTCCCACCAGCAGTGCACGAGGATTCCTTTTTCTCTGCTTCTTCGGTTTGTTAATTTGTTGATGATTGTCATTCTGACAGGTGTGAAATGGTACCTCATTGTCATTTTGATTTGCGTTTTTCAGTTGATTAGTGATTTTGAGCATATTTTTATATGTCCTCTTTTGAAAGGGGTCTATTTAAGTTCTTTGCCCATTTTTTGATTGGATTGTTTATCTTCCTTTTGTTAAATTGTATGAGTTCCCTATAAATGTTGGAGATTAACCCCTTACTGGAGATGACATTGGCAAATATATTCTCCCATGCAGTGAGTTTTCTTGTTTTGTTGGTTTCTTTTTGCTGTACAGAAGCTTTTTATTTTGATGTAGTCTCATTTGTTTATTTTCTCCTTAATTTCTATTGCCTTAGGAACTGTATTAATAAAGATATTGCTACAACGTATGTCTGATATTTTGCTGCCTGTGGTTTCCTCTAAGATTTTTATGGTTTTCTGGCTTACATTTTCCATTGTGGGTTTATTTTTATGTATGGTGTAAGTTGGTGGCCAGATTTCATTTTTTTTTTTTTTGCATTTATCTCCAATTTTCTCAACACTATTTATTGAAGAGACTGTCTTGACTCCATTGTATGCTCTTGCCTTCTTTGTCAAATATTAATTGAGAATACTGGCTTGGGTCAATTTCTGGGTTCTCTGTTCGGTCCCATTGGTCTGTGTCCTTATGCCAGTACCATGCAGTTTTGAGAACAGTTGCTTTGTAATATAGCTTGATATCTGGTATTGAGATCCCTTCTACTTTGTTCTTCTTTCTCAGGATTGCTGCAGCTATTCGGGGTCCTTTTTTATTCCCGATGAATTTTTGCAGAGTTTGTTCTAAGTCTGTGAAATATGCCATTGGCATTTTAATGGGGATTGCATCAAATCTCTATAGATTGCTTTGGGGAGTATGGACATTTTAATGTTGTTGATTCTACCAATCCATGAACACAGAATATTTTTCCATTTGTTTATGTCTACCTCTGTCTTTTTTCAATGTCATCATTATTTCTTTTTATTTTGTTCTTTTTTTAAAATTAAATCTTTATTATTCAGATTATTACATTTGTTTCTCTTTTTTCCCCTCCATAGCTCCCTTCCACCCGGCTCCCAACCCTCCCTCTATCCTTACCTCCCTCTCGTTGACCTCATCCATAGGTGTATGATTTTCGTCCAGTCTCTCCCTGTATACCCCTCACCCCTTTCTCCCTGAGAATTATCAGTCCACTCTCTTTCTGTGCTCCTGATTCTATTATATTCACCAGTTTATTCTGTTCATCAAATTCTTAATTCACTTAATTTTTAGATACACTTGTTGATAGATATGTATTTGTTGTTCATAATTTTTTGTCTTTTACCTTTTTCTTCTTCCTCTTCTAAAAGAGTACCTTTCAGCATTTCATATAATACTGGTTTGGAGTTTTTTCTTATCTGTGAAGCTCTTTATCTGTCCTTCAATTCTGAATAATAGCTTTGCTGGATAGAGTATTCTTGGTTGTAGGTTCTTGCTATTCATTACGTTGAATATTTCTTGCCATTCCCATCTGGCCTGCATAGTTTCTGTTGAGAAATCACTGACAGTCGTATGGGTGCTCCCTTGTAGGTAATAAACTGTTTTTCTCTTGCTGCTTTTAATATTCTCTCTTAGTCTTTTGCTCTTGGTATTTTAATTATGATGTGTCTTGGTGTAGTCTACTTTGGATTCCTTTTGTTTGGGGTTCTGTGTGCTTCCTGGACTTGTAAGTCTATTTCTTTTACCAGATGTGGGAAGTTTTTAGTCATTATTTCTTTAAGTAGGTTTTCAGTATCTTGCTCTCTCTCTTCCTCTGGCACCCCCACAATTCTGATGTTGGTACTCTTGAAACTGTCCCAGAGGCTCCTTATATTATCTTCACATTTTTGGATTCTTTTTTCTTCTTGCTTTTCCAGTTGAGTGTTTTCTGATTCTTTATATTTCAAGTTTTTGACTTGATTCTTGCCTTCCTCTAGTCTGCTGTTAGGTCTCTGTACAATTTTTTTTTTAATTCAATCAGTGTATGTTTAATTTCTAGTTGGTTCTTTTCTGTCTCTAGTTGGTTATTTTTCATCTCCTCTTGGGTCTCGCTAACTTTATCCAACTTTTCTAGATATTCTTGAAAAATCTTATAAGCGTGGTTTTGAACTCTATATCCAGTCATTTGTTTTCCTCCATTTCTTTTGTTTGTGATCCCTTCCCTTGTCTTGGCATTTTCACTATGCCAGGAGAACTTCTGTGTTGGATTCAGCCTTATGATACCAGACTTGCAAAACTGCAAAAGCCTATCTGTTGAGCTTGGGATGGGTGGAGTCTCAGGGCTTAACGAACTGCCTTGCCTTCCAGTTGGCCCCGCCCTCCATGGCCCCCGAAGCGGTCCCTGTGTGTGTGTGTGTGTGTGTGTGTGTGTGCCCGCACGCGTGTGTGCACTCTCTTGCAGTGCCTCTAGATTGCTGTTTTTTTGGCTCCCCTGCGCTCCAGGACAATATGAATCTGCGTGCCTAGGACTTTGCCGAAATCTGGGGTTTAGTGGAGTTAGAAGTGACGCAGTTGGGGTGTCTTGTCTCCCGCCCTCTGGTGAAAGCCAGAGGCACAATCAGCAGTCCGTCTTCTGTGCACATGCTGTGCGCTCCGCCCGACTTCTGCCCTCCTGCGACTCCCCCAAATTTCCGTGCACTTCTTCCCCTTCACAGTCCAAACTCCCCCCATATGAGTTTTGGCTGGACCTGGGGTTCAGTGTCGTAGGATAAGGGGTTCAATGCCATTGAGAGTCTCCGTCTCCCTCCCGCCAGAGAAAGCCAGCCAGGCTCTCCGGCACCCACTCTCTCCACATTCTCGTCTTTTTGCAGCTCCTCTGTGTCTCTGTGAGCCCCTCTCTTTCCTTCTAGTTGTAGAACTTCCACTCAGCCAGCTTTCCTGTGGTTCTGGATGGTGTCCGTTCTGTCTTTTAGCTGTAGTTTTGAAATTGTTGTGCGAGGCAGCAGTGTAGGTGTTTACCTGTGCTGCCATTTTGATTATCTCTCCATCATTATTTCTTCAAATAGGTTTTCAGTTCCTTGATCTCCCTCTTCCTCTGGTTTGCTTGATACTGTCCAAAGCTTCCTAAAATGTTGTTTTGTTTACTTTCCCAATTGGGTGTTTTCTCAGCCTTGTCTCTCAGATCACCGATTTGATCTGCTGCTGCATCTCCTCTTCTGATGATGCCTCTAATGCAGTGGTTCTCAACCTTCCTAAGGCTGCGACCCTTGCATACAGTTCCTCATGTGGTGGAGACCCCCAACCATGAAATTTTGCTACTGTTATGCATCGTGATGTAAATATCTGCATTTTCAATGGTCTTAGGCAACCCTCTGAAAGGGTCATTCCACACCCAAAGGGGTCGAGACCCATAGGTTGAGAACCGCTGCCCTAATGTAATCCTCATTTCACTTACTGTGTTTGACGTTTCCGACTGCTTCTTTTTTACTGCTTCTCTCTGTGTGTGGAGGTTCTCGCTGAGTTCCTCTGTTCTTCTAGGCTCAGTGAGCATCCTTACAACCAGCGTGTTGAGCGCTGTGGCTGGTGGATTGTCCGTCTCCGCTTTGTTCAGTTCTTTTTCTGGCATTTTGTCCTCTTCCTTCACTTGGGCCACGTGTCTTTGTTTCCTGGTTTGGGCTGAATCCCCGTGTTTGCTGGCGTGTGTGAGGTGGATCTGCGACGCCTCCCAGCCTGTGGGTGGCCTCTGTAGTAGTGTTCTCTGTGGCAGTACTGTATGGTGCCAGGTAGGCGCTGGAATACCGGGTGAACACTTTGTAAAGCGCATAATTGTCTAACCACGTGCGGTCCTCCTGAGCTGGTGCTCCAGGCGTGTCCTGTGCACGGCTGCGTGTGCTCGCCTGCTTAGCTGAGTGTTGGTTGCTGTTGCGCATCAGTGGGTGATTGCCGCGCAGGCTGACTGGCTGCGAGGGCTGCCAGGACTGCAGTGAAGTCGTTTGTGGAGCTGGTTGGATGCTCCCCTGTTGTGGTCTGAAGCCAGCCACTGGGTGTGTGGGTTCCGGGGGCTCTGGTGCAGGCTAAGGTCAGCCCCCGTTTGGGCCTGGCTGGGGGCCCCTGGTGGGAGCTTCCGTGTGACAGTGCTTGGCTGTGGGGGGCGGTGCTGCAGCCTGAGCCTTGGCGCCCTTTGGTTGGCGCCAGTGTCTGCTGAGCCATCTGCCACCCGTGCCATGCGGTGGCCACTTAGTTGAAGTTACGTTCCAGGCCAGCATCCAGCATCGCTGCAGCTTCTGCCAGGCTGGGGGCCACCTGATGGCAGTTAAATGCGAGTTGAGACTGGTCGCCGCTGGTGCTGAGTTTGGGCCATGCAGCAGGGGCAGTCGGGCACAGGGAACACAGCCAGTCATGTGGCAGTACTGTATGGTGCCAGGAGGGCGCTGGAATACCGGATGAACACTTTATAAAGCGCATAATTGTCTAACCCCGTGCTGTCCACCTGAAACTGATCACCATGACGCCGAGAGGAGAAAATGGGGTGGGGGGTGGCCAGCTGCCTGCGGGGAGTCATGGGCCAGGCGGGAGCTGAGTGGGGCGGTCTCGGGGAACTGCTAGGTGGGGGCAAGTAGCCAGCAGCACCACACTCAGCTTTGGCATCTGCCTGTACCTGCAAGCCGAGGGAGGGGGCGCTCGGCGGGTAGCAATGGCCACACCTGCCAGCGCCTCGGTCCCCCTGCCGCCCAGCCCGTTAAAAATTGGGGTGGAAGGGACAATGTAGTTAAAATACCTGTGTGTGTTGTTTTTAAGCAGTTTTACTGAGAAATGACTCACATACTATATAATTCGTCCATTTAAAGTTTACAATTCAGTAGTTTTTAGATTATTCAGAGATATAAATCAGTTGCCTCAATTTTATTTATTTATTTATTTAAATATATTGGACTTTTTACAGAGAGGAAAGGAGAGGAATAGAGAATTAGAAATATTGATGAGAAACATCGATCAGCTGCCTCCTGCACGCCCCCTACTGGGGATGTGCCCCCAACCAAGATACATGCTCTTGACCTTTCAGTCCATAGGCAGACTCTCTATCCACTGAGCCAGACCGGTTAGGGCAGTTTTAGATAATTCTCACCTCAAAAAGAATCCGTGTACCACGTAACTGCCACCCTCTGCCCCTACTGTACCCGCCCTCAGTGCCAGTCTCTGTATCTGCAGGTGGGCCTGTTTGGATATTGGGTGTAAATAGAATCATATAACATACGGTTTAGGGCTTCTTTCACATGTTCATCCACATTGCAGCATGAATCATGACTTTATTCCTTTAAAAGGTATTTCTTTTGTGGCCTAAGATATCCCTGGTGTAGACAGAACGCCTGGGCAGCTGGGCCTGGCCTCTTGGAGTCTGAGCCTGAGTGCCACATTGTATTGTCTGTGACATCTGGTGGCTTCTACTTTGTGACCAGTGTGGCTATAAATACTGGCTCACAAGTGTTTGTGTGGACATATATTTTCATTTCTTCTGGGACATAACCTAGGAGTGGAATTGTGGAATCATATGGAGAATCCCTATGTTTGTCTCAGTAAAAATGTGTGTGTGTATGTGTGTGCGTGCATGTGTTCGTGAACTAGTGGCTGGAGCACGAAATCTTGCACGGGGGACAGGAGCGGGGATGTGGGGGTGGTCTGGCTGGCCTGCCCGGTCCATGGATTGGGGCTGGGGAGGGGGGGCTGTTTGTGGGGAGAGCGGGCTAGCCTGAGGGTGTTTGGCCTGCCAGCCCCAATCCATGGTCGACCTCCTGGTAGAGGGGATAATTCGCATATTAGCCTTTTATTATAATAGGACATCATTTTACTGTTTTATTTTAGTTCAGAAAGAAAGCAGTATCGTAGCACCAGGAGGAAATAGATAGTTATAATTTCTTCTAAAAATAACTATTCATTACACTTATTAAAACTTGTGTTTAGGCTTCCCGCAGGATGCTGTGCTCCCTGCTCCTGTGTGAGTGTCTGTGGCTGGTAGCTGGCTTCGCTCAGGATGATGACTGGATTGACCCCACGGACATGCTCAACTACGATGCCGCTTCAGGAACGATGAGGAAATCGCAGGTGTGTGTAGACCTTGTCGGTCCTGGGGTGCAAAGTCTGCTGCCGTTGGCTGTTCCCAGAACTGGAGAGCCGTGTGCCCATGAAGGCCGGTCATACAGGCTCTTCATGACACGTAGTCTGAGGTCTCTCACCCCTGCCCATTTCTGTTTGGAATTTGAACGTAAAGCCCGTCAGGTAGCAAACTAATTGGATTTTCATTCTTAGATGACGTATGAATTTGAGACTCCTGCTTTTTTAGTCAATCAATCGAGTTGAAAAAGATAACAAGAAAAGTTATAAAACAAAGAAGTTAAAATTTTAATCTCTACTACCGACTTTTTTTATAAGTGATCTATAAAGAACTAAGCACTGTCTCTTTGCTCTGCTTTAGGTGAGAAAGGAGATCAGTGCTGACCCGTCATATGCTGACGAGTTGTCGGGATGTTACAGCAGACTTGATTCTGTACTTCAGAAGGTGAGATTTTTTCCACTCATGAGTTTTACATTTATAGTATGTCACATTTCTCTCTGTTTTCTGTGCTTGCTGGCATGATTTTTATTTCTATGCACTGTGCACTTTATATATGCACAGGATGGAGAGGGGAACGGGCACTAACCCGCCTACACAGTGGAAAATCCTTGTATAACTTTTGACTCCCCCAAAACATAACTGTTAATATCTACTGTTGATCAGAGGCTTTACTGATAACATAGTAATCGATTAACACATACTATGTGTGTTGTATTGTACTCTATCCTCACAGTAAAGTAAGCTAGAGAAAATACATTTGGGGTACAGAATGCATTTGTTAAAAAAACATCTGTATAAGCCCTGAGCAGTTCCAACCCATGTTATCCAAGGATCAGCTGTGTGTTGGTTTTCCTTTGCTTACTCCCAGCCTGGGTTTCTTAAACAGTTACTCTTGTTTTTGTGAGACAATGCTTTTATTTTCCCGTAGTGACATTTACCTCATTATATTACAATCATTTCTTTACCGGACCTAAAAGTTCTGTGTTTGATTTGTTCTTGGTTCTCTGTTGCCTGTCATGGTGCTAGAGCAGAGCAGATTCATGACAGATGTGGCAGTGGGAGCCAGGGGCTGCTCCCAGCTCGGAAGCGTGGAGCTCCCCTGACAGATAGAAGGGTGCTCAGAATGGGGGTCGGGGGAGGGTGGCAGGTCTGCCTCATACCTTCACTCCTGTTTGCGTGACTGAGGTGGCGCTTATGAGAGAGGAGGAGTCAAGGTTGTCCAGGGTTTGGACGAGGTTGTGCTTTGGAACCACTGCCGTTGGTGTAGTTTTTATGATCTTCAGCTTTAAAATAGCTGGAAGTCAGCGGAAAAACTGCTGCTCACAGCTAAGTGCTGGGCGTGTGTTCCTCATTTTGTCTACTTGACCTTGGCAGAGAGAGCCGCCGGCAGCAGGCGAGCCTACATTTTAATGCAAGCTTTATAAAACAGGCAGCGCCGCCCGGCTGGTGTGGCTCAGTTGGTTGGGGGTCGTCCTGTGCACTGAAAGGTTGCTGGTTCCATCCCCAGGCAGGGCCCATGCGCAGACCGCAGGCTTGATCCCCAAAGGAAAGGGGTCATGCAGGAGGCAGCGGACCGATGCTCCAATCTCCCATGGACGTTTCTCTCCCTGCCTCTAAAAAATCACTAAAACGAGAAAAACCAAACTGCGCTTTCCCTTGGTTTTGATGGGGCCACCAGGTTAGAAACTTGACCCGTACTTTAAACGTGATGCTAACTGTTGCTTTCTTGGTGTGTGATTACAGATTGATGAATGTGAAAAGAAAAAGAAGAAAGACTGTGAAAGTCAAAACGGTCCTGTTTTTAGGAGATACTTAAATAAGATTTTAATTGAAGCCAGGAAGCTTGGACCTGTGAGTATTGGTGGTGTGATACTCTTCATTAGTTATTAATTTCCGGTTTATAAGCAGTGATGGGGCACATTGTGCTGGAGCAGACTTCCCGGCTCACGCTGGGACAGACCTGCTCGTGCAGGTCGCCCCTCTCTTCCTTCTCGTTCCTGAGGACTTACTTACTCAACCCGTGCGTGGCCCTGCCATTTCATTCAGCTGGGGCGGGGCTGTTTTAAATTTGCTGTTTGAACTTGACCGAACAGTTGGAAGCTTAAACTCCTGGCAGGGTAAGGGAATCCCGCCTGGCTTGACTGCTTTCCTCCACTTCCACACCTGCTCCTGGGAGATGAGGAAGAGGAAGTGCGTTGACGTAGTTCCCCAGGAGCCGTTTGGAGAGAGAGAGTTGGGTGTGCACACATTTCTGTCCGCACAGCCCACCCCGCCGTCCCTAAGGAACCGGGTTCAGGGTGGGCTCCTGAGTGTTTGAGGTGACCTCATAGAATGTGTATAACTACCGCCGAGAGTAAGAAGCCCTGTGTTTTGTAAGATGTACATTGTTTGTATCGTTTTACACTTTCTGGAACGTTTTTCACATGTCTGATCTTAAGATTTCCTGCGGCCTGTGAGACAGACGGGTGGGTGTTAACCTTACGCTGTGTGAAAGTGTGAACTATGTATTTAGTTCCAAACTGGCTTTCGTCTTGAAACTTTTCACTAGGTAATATAACAAAATTCTCTTTCCTGTTGTTTGCTTTTTGGCAAATGTGACAGCCTGACGAGAACGGAGGTGACATGCATTACGACGCCGAGATCATCCTCAAAAGACAGACCTTGAGGGAGATAGAGAAGTTCCTCAACGGGGAGGACTCGCTGCCGGGCGCCCTGGATGACGCCCTGAGCGACGTGTTAATTAACTTCAAGTTCCATGACTTCGAGAGGTGGAAGTGGCGGTTCGAGGATTCCTTTGGAGTGGATCCGTACGACGTGTTTATGGTAGGTAGGCTGCGGGAGGGGCGCGGTTAGCAGGCTTTGAAAAGTACTGTTCACACTCCACCATAATTGTGTTAAGAACCTGGACTAAGTCACTCCTACTGTGTTGATGAACTTTCAGCAAAATGGTACAAATGATTTTGCACATTTTTAAAAATATATTTTTATTGACTTCAGAGAGGAAGGGAGAGGGAAAGAGAGAGAAACATCAATGATGAGAGTCATTGATCAGCTGCCTCCTGCGCGCCCCTTATTGGGGATTGAGCCTGCACCCTGGCATGTGTCCTGACCAGGAATCGAACCCGGGACTCTTCAGTTCGCAGGCTGACGCTCTATCCACTGAACCAAGCCAGCTAGGGCGAATTTGCACATTTGAGTCCAGGTGTTTGTGTTGCTGCTGTGGTTCGGGGGGAGGACGGCTCGGCAGTGATGCTGTCTCTTCTGTTCGAGGTGCTTCTGTGTCTGCTCTGCATGGTGATGCTGGTCGCCACCGAGCTCTGGACGTACGTCCGTTGGTACACGCAGCTGAAACGGGTCTTGCTCCTCAGTTTCCTCATCAGCATCGGATGGAATTGGATGTATTTGTACAAGGTATTAATTTTAAAATTTAAAAACGATATTTCTTGGTAAAAGAAGAGAGAACTCACGTAGAGTCAGTGTATAACCTGGCCTCAGGTGAGGCTTGGAGGAGTGGTTGGAGGTGGGGCTGGAGTGCAGTTGGCAAGTGCTTGGCTGTACCTGGTTTTGGGGTCCTTCACCTAGTAATGGGGGGAAGCGTTCCGTTCTGATTTTAATAACCCAGCTCCTGACAGGTGGTGTCTGAACAGCTAACTCAGAATAGAGCGAGGTAGGCACATTTAAAAAATTCTTATTTTAGCGACTTGGGATATGTTTTATTCTTTGCTGGAAATGATATCAAAATACTGGTTTTTAAAGTTAGGTTATTTCCTGACTATAAACATAGTATTTTAAGGTAGAGAGTTTTAAGAAGTGCAGAGAAATTTAGCTTTTACATGCACCTGTACTCTGCCATCTGGAGATCATCACTGCCAGTATTTTGAGACACTGCTTTGCAGTCTTTTTTCTAAGTTTTAAGTCTTTCAGACTTGAAATCATGCCGAACCCTCACCTCACTCCAAGCCTAACGGAAAGGGACCATGCTGTATATATGTAGAAATTTAAAGAAGCCTGCTCCTGTCCCAGTGGTCTGATCGTTACAGGACAGTTTCAGCTCTGCCAGCAGCGGAGTCAGACAGCCTGATCCTGTGAATGAATTCCTCGGATTAGACCTTTGTGATTCTCTGAAGCCATTGGCTCTGAGTTCCACAGCTTCTAGAACTTGTGATTCTTTAAAGTTGAAGGGAGGAAGGTGGTTTGGTTGAATGTGGCCATCTCGCTGACCCCCCGTGGGGCTTTAAGTTAGGAAAGATGGTCGTCGCTGCTCATAGGCCCCTTGCCTGAAAACCACCCAAAGCAAACCCCGTCTTTGGGGGCTGAGCAGCAGCATTGACATATGCAGCGATATTTCAGGGTGTGGGTTGAGCCATATTTGAACTAATTTTTTTAAAGCAGTGACAAGGTTCTCCTTCCTCGTCCTAAGTGCTCCATGAGAAGTCAGTTCTCAGTTCTTTATCGGGTCTCAAAGCACTGACCCTGTGCTTGGCCATGGGCAAAACAGCCTCTTTTAGAAACGAGGTGCGTCTTCTCTGTGATGATGGTTTAAACAACCAGGGGTCTGACTGTGGGGTTGGGTCTGGGGTCCCCCCTGCTCACAGCGCTCATGCTGCCTGCTGTTGGTCAGGTGGCTTTCGCGCAGCATCAGGCCGAAGTCGCCAAGATGGAGCCGCTCAACAACGTGTGTGCCGAGAAGATGGACTGGTCCAGCAGCCTCTGGGGTAAGTGCTGCTGGCTCCCAGGGCCGTGTTTTGGAGAGAAATTTTGAGAGTGAGAAAACATATGAAAATAACAAATAATGATAGAGTAGCAGGAGGCTTTCCAGGACTGACTCTTCAGCATTAGAACCATCAGCAGGAAGGCCGAGGTGTCCAAGGTAAATCCAGGAGAAGAGACCGTCTTGTTAATTTTAAGTTGTTTTTTGATCTTTTGTTATGACTTTATTTATTTTTAAAAATATATTTTTATTGGTTTCAGAGAGGAAGGGAGAGGGGAGAGAGAGAGAAACATTAATGATGAGAATCATTGGTCAGCTGCCTCCTGCACGCCCCCTACTGGGGATTGAGCCCCAAACTTGGGCACTGGAATTGAACCTGGGACCCTTCAGTTCGCAGACCAATGCTCCATCCACTGAGCCAGACCAGCTAGGGCAGGACTTTATTTTTTAATTCACTTGAGTGACATTGGTTAATAAAGTTTTATAGGTTACACGTGTACAGTTCTGTAATTCATCATCTGTGGATTGCACTGTGTTTGCCACCTTAAGTCAAAACTTCCATCACCACATATTTGCCCTAGTAACGGGCAAAGGGCCTTTATTATGGCAGTAGTTGATCGTTTTCAAGCATTAGATGGTAAGGAGAAGTAAATTAAATTGTGTTAAAATTGAGAGCTTGAAGTGTAAGAATCCTTAAAATTAACCCAGGTTTCTGACTTTTGTGTCTAATGTATATAAATCAGATGATGCATCTTGGGATGCCATTTTTCTCAGTTTATCAGTATGATTGCATAGAGATATAGAAATGCAACTATATACATTGTCCACAATTTACTGTATCAAAATGGCATCTTGAGTTATTTATTTAGAATATGCTAAATTATAAAAAAACACATTGACTCTATTTGTGGATAAAACATAACTTAATTCTCACAACTTTATTCAGGGCTTCTGTTCTCTGCTGGTCCTTGGTTTATAGGCTGGGCAAAAACAGTTGTAATACGAGGAATACAACAATCCTGTATAATAAAGAGCTAACGTTAATTGACTGGACGGCAGAACGACCTTCCAGAATGACCTGTGGCATGACAGTGGGTGGGGCCGCGAGGCAGTGAGGCAGCCGGGGCCCCGAAGCAGCTGGGCATGAACTCTGTGCACCGGGCTTCCGGTGCATAAATAATGACGTGAGAATAAACTGCCTCATTTACTCAAAACTGTAAACGTACTTTGGCCCTCCCTTGTATATCATGCACTTTAATTATATTAAAGTACTACATGCTTTTACTCTATTTCCCTTATATCAGTCTTTGGATTGGAAGAGCAAGAAAGCAAAGGAGGGGGAAGATAAACGGGGATTTTTAGAGTTATTGAACAAACGGTGTATGTATTTTTCTTAAATAATAGGAAAATATTAAAAAATACTTGCCAGTGTTTCTGATTTATAAAGTCAAGCTAATGAGCAGAATTTAAAAATATTCCTACAAAAAAAGAGCCTTAGGTTTCTGACCAGGGAGCTTGGCATTCATGTGACGTCCCGAGCAGGACTGGCCACTGTCTGCTGACTGGTCCGCTTGTCTCGCCCCGCCTTCTGCCTGAGGACGCTGCACCCTGCTCAGCATCAGCTTGTTAAAGAAGGGGATCTCATGTAGATGAATCTCCGCTTAGACTTCATCCCCTTCCATTGACCACGAATCTTATATTGTGGCTTTACTATTTTTTTTTAACGAGGGGAAGTTACTTTTTTCACACAGATTTTTATAAACATTTTCAGTAATGCTGACTGCCTTTAGTTGGTACAGCCATTCTAGCAGGGGGAGTGGTTTAATGTCCAAAGACATTTAATACATAAATGCAAGTCCCTGATGACTAACCCAGAACAGAATATTAGCAGAGTCTATATCTGGGTCCATCCAATATTAATGTTTCTTAAGACATTATGGGAACTAAACCAACCCTCCTTGCAGCTGCCTCCTCTGCCAGGGTAGTATGGAATGTGAGCCTGCTTAGAAGAGTTGGAGAACTAGTGTGCTACTTCATTTGTGAAATGAGGAGAGACTGACTTTGACACTGACATCATTGAGGATGCACAGGCAGCTGTCAAACGGACACAGGGGTCCTGTGTGCCCTTCCTGGTGGAGGCACGACTTCGCCAGTCCAGGGGCCCAGCCCGGACAGGGACTTCCATCCAGTCCAGTCTCACTCCGAGTCCCCAGCTTTCAGATAGTTACCTGTTAGAAGTCTCTGTACCCATCTGTCACTGCAGAGGATTTGTAGAATTGGAATGCGTTGTTACAATAAACATTTGGACATGCGATGAAAACTTTTTAAGTTGGCCTCACAGGGCGTCTGTTTTGTAAATCAGTGTACAATTGATCAGTGGTGGTGGCGGGGTAAAACCAACATACCGTTTATTCGGGAATGAAGTGCAGCTCTTTTTAAATGACTCCGTGTCTTGTCCGTGTCTCCAACAGAATGGTTCAGAAGCTCATGGACCTATAAGGATGACCCATGCCAAAGATACTACGAGCTCTTACTCGTCAACCCTGTTTTGTTGGTGCCACCCACAAAGGTATGGAATACGCTTGTAAAATCACATATACAGAGTAAGCCCAAGCACCCGCGCATTTATTACACATTGCAGGTGTTTCTGATTGTTAATTTTTATTGATTTGAGAGAGGGAACGCAGGAGAAACATCGATTGCTCCACCTATTGGTGCATTCCCTGGTGGATTCTTGGGTGTGTCCTAACTGGGGATCGAACCCACAGCCGCGGTGCATCTAGGGTGGCGCTCTAACCAGGTGAGCTACCTGGCCAGGGCAAAAATGGTTAGATTTCTTTTAGAGTCTTTTTGCTAATAACATTTGTTCTAGAAAGAATATACTTCCATTGCACAGTGATTTTTCACATACTTTTAAAGCATATGACAGCATTTAAAAAAAAAGATATATATGTCTTTATTGATTTCAGAGAGGAAGAGAGATAGAAACATCCATGATGAGAGAGAATCACTGATCAGCTGTCTCCTGCATGTCCCCTAATGGGGATCAAGCCCACAACTCAGGTCTGTACCCTGACTGGGAATCAAACCTGGGACCCTGTAGTCTGCAGGCTGTTGCTCTATCCACTGAGCCAGACCAGCGAGGGCATAAGACAGCATTTAATTTATGGAACTTACCTTCAGCCTCGGTGCCCAGGGCATTGGGGCTCATTGTATGCGCCTCAAGTTTGAGTGGAAATGAAGTTGCTTTTACCGTTTCAGGCCCTGGCAGTGACGTTCACCAACTTCGTGGTGGAGCCGCTGAAGTACATCGGCAAAGGGACGGGCGAGTTCATCAAGGCGCTCATGAAGGAGATCCCGGGGATCCTGCAAATCCCCATGCTCATCGTCATGGCGCTGGCAGTCGTGGTCAGTACCGGCCGCCGACGGGCACGGGATCCACAGGAAAAGGCAGTGGGGAATGACCGGCCAAGGCCGCCTGCTGGCATGGAGAGGGGACTTCTGGGTGGTACAGCTGGCGCGTGCTTCCGGTAGAGGCCTCTGCGCAGGGACTGTGGCTGCCATGGCAGTGATTAGAAAAGGCCTTCCTTTCAGCTGGTTCTGTGCCCGTGTGAGGTAACACACACACAGGCAATTGGTTTTTTAATGCTCACCCGAGGATATTTTTTTCCATTGTTTTTTTGTTTGTTTGTTTTTAGAGACTGAAAGGGAGGGGGGAGGGGGAGGATAGAGAGAAAGGGAGAGAGAGAGGGGAGACAGACACAGACAGACACAGACAGAGACATCGATTGGTTGCCTCCTGCATGTGCCCTGAATGGGGATGGGGATGGAACTTGCTCTTTACTGGGCATTGAACCAGAGATCCTTCCATCCGAGGGAGGCCGGTGCTGCAACCACTGGGAGACCCGGCCCGGCCTGAGTTGGGTGCTCACGTCCTCTTTGAGAAAGGGACCTCCTCGCTGTCGCCTGAGTGCTTGCAGCGCTGCTGCGGAGGGAAAGGCCGGGCTTTCTCAGCCTCAGAAAGGGGAGCGGACGCCGTGGGCGCACTGACAGTGGGGGGTCCAGGAGCGGCGTTTAGTAAGGAGAAATGTTACTGTCACTCACCGTGGTCTTCAGCTGGTGCGGCTGTTTTTCAGCTCCTGCCCAGGAAAGCCTGTGTCTCATGAAGCAAACCGGCGCTCTCAGATGCGCCTGGGAAGGGGGTGAAGGGGTGTCTCCCGGACTCCAAGACCGCTGCGCTTTCGCTTTGAGGCTGTTTCTGCTTTGGGTTCGGAGTGGGTGATGATTACGGGGTTCGGAGGGTTAGGGTCAGGTTTGTGAGGTGACATTGGTTGTACAGTTTAGTCTCTGACACTGAAACGGGTGCAAAGCCACCCGCTGCTTCCCTGAGAGAGCTGCGCTGCTCTCTGTCCCGGCCTCAGCTTACAGAACTGAAAGCCACAAGGCGCCGCTGTTTATGGGATTTTATTTCTTGATAGTTAACAGGTTAAGAAGTAATACAAAAATTTAAAATACCGAGACGTTTTTAGTCCATGTAAAAATATTTCTTAATCCTCACCTGAGGATGTTTTGTTGTTTATTTTGGGGTTTTTTTTGGTTAATCCTCACCCAAGGAAATTTTTCCATTGATTTTCAGAGAGAGTGGAAGGGAGAGGGAGAGACAGATAGAAACATCAATGTGAGAGACACATGGATTGGTTGTCTCCTGCACACACCCCGACCAGGGCCAGGGAACCTGCGACTAAGGTATGTGCCTTTCACCGGAATCAAACCCAGGACCCTTCAGTCCCAATGCCAACACTCTATCCACTGAGCTACACTGGTGAGGGCCCAAAGATACATTTTCATTGTGGTTTTTTTTTTGAGAGAAGAAAAAGGGGGAGAGAAACATGGGTCAGTTGTCTAACCTACATGCTTCCCGGGAATGAAACCCGAGGCCCCTCAGTGCACAGACGATGCTCCAGCCAGCGAGCCACGCCTGCCGGGCTCCCAGGCTGGGGCCGCTTTAAAATGCCCGTCTGCACGAGCCGCAGCCCAGGTCCCGGCAGCGAGGGCGCCACTTGCACCCCAGGGGCTGCTGGGAGAAGTGTTGACCTGGAAGAGCCCCCAAGCGTCTGGGGTCCTCCCCGCGCTCCAGGGCCCAGAGGGCCCCCAGCCCGCCACTCGGAGCCTGTGGAGCTGTGGCTGGAGCTCAGCCACGTTTATATTAAAAAAAATTAACCTACAGGAGAAGGTTGGCATGACGATGTCCAACTGAACGGTCTTCAGCATTTACCTTCGTCCACGGGTGTGAATGGAGGCACCTCTGTCAGTTACTGTGAGCGCCTCCCATGGAAATTCCCCTTCCGCCCGACTGCCGCCATTACTGTTCAAACTCTATCAAACTACTTCATAGTGATTTCTCAATCTTTATTGGCTGCTCTGGCCCCGTATTAAAGAAGAGACTTCCAATGAGAAGACCAAACAGTTCAGTGAACGTGGTTATGTCTACAGATGCCGCAAGTGAAGGGACAGAATGCTGTTAGGGCCCCGAACGAAAGTCCCTCGTAGCGCGGTGAGTCAGCCATTACGTCCTCCGAAACGCGGTGTCTTTTCCTTCCAGAGCTTCTGGTACGGTGCCGGACAGTCCATCTTCATGCTGCGGCCCTTCGGGGGCCCCGCCGGAGAGCCCGCCCTGGCGCTGCAGCCGGGAGACAAGCGGCGGCAGCAGGAGATCGGCTACGGACCCCGTGGGGGAGCAGGTGATGCAGATTTTGCTTCTCGGGGCCCGATCGGCCTCGCTGAGCCGGGCCCCGGTGACAGCCGGTGTGAGGGTGGAAGAGATGTTGGGCGAGAGCGCGCTGACCCGACATTTCAGAGCCGCCGCAGGACCCCCGAAGTGCTCCGGGCGGTTGATAGACCGGACGCAGAGGCGCCAGAGCATCCCGAGGGCAGCGTAAGTCACGTTGGCGCGTGTGTCTTCTCTCCTTTGCTCCAGGCCTCAGTGCCGCTGCGGCTGCGCCCCCTCTGACTGCCCTGTCACTGTCCCAGCCGTGTCCCCGACGGGTCGTCACTCACACTCTTCCCCTCCCAGTCAGGAAGCGCAGTCTCCGTAGACCAGGCGAGGGTGCTGTGAGCGCTCGCTAGCATCGTCAGCACAGGTGGCTTTCTGGGAATTCCGGGCAGTGAGCGTGGCTCACCTTATGCTTTGGGGGGAGGGAAGGCTCATTGAGGGCCCGGCCGGGGCCCACAGCAGCCGGGTCTTGGCTGGAAGAGGGGGTGGGGTCAGGAACCTCGCCTCCCCAATCTCTACCCGTGGCTGGTGACTGCTTGTGGCCTGCAGAATGGTGAGGCCTTTTCCCACCGTTATTGAACATTTAAAGGGACATTTCCTTTTTGTGAGTGTGTTTATCCCAAGGATATTTTTCCATTGGTTTTTAGGTGGAAGGGAGGGGAGAGACAGACACGTCCATGTGA
>PVJN01034902.1:0-22452 GCA_004026805.1 Lasiurus borealis | reverse complement strand
CAATTCCAAACAAGGGCATGTATCTTGGTTACAGGCTTAATCCCTGGCCTCAACTGGGGCACGTGCAGGAAGCAACCAATCGGTGTGTCTCTCTCACATCGATGTTTCTCTCTCTCTGTCTCTCCCCCTCCCTTCTACTCTCTCTGAAATGGAAAAATATCCTATGGTGAGTTTTAATAGCAACAACAAAAATTCTATAACCTGTTTTCAGTTACCGTACAAGCACTTTCTGTTAGCCTAGATCAGTGGTCGGCAAACTGCGGCTCACCAGCCACAGTTTGTCGCTCTGGTGACTAAAGTGTTTGCCGACCACTGACCTACACTCTCGATTCCAATAATTACAGGCTGTTGTTGGTCCTTGTGATTAAGCCCCTTTCCCAGGGGTCAGGAGCCGCTGGGATCGGCAGTGATTCTGAGCTTCCATCTGTTCCTTGGCCATTGGGGGATTCCCAGCATGCGGTTTTACAGCCTCAGCATGAAAAGGCAGTTCATTGCCACGTACTATGGTGTGTTGCCAACAGCTGAAAGGACTTAGTGGACCAGGTGATTCTCTAGGCCCGTGGCTGGCAAACTGCGGCTCTTTGGCCCCTTGAGTGTGACTCTTCCACAAAATACCACGGCCTTGGCGAGTCTATTTTGAAGAAGTGGCATTAGAAGAAGTTTAAGTTTAAAAAATTTGGCTCTCAAAAGAAATGTCAATCGTTGTACTGTTGTTATTTGGCTCTGTGGACTAATGAGTTTGCCGACCACTGCTCTAGGCATTTGTTTACTCAAAGGTTGTGAAAACATTAAAAACATGTTTTTCGTTAGCTTAGGATCTTAAGCGGAAAACAATGTGGTGAGTGATGTTAAGGTCAGAGATTTAGCAGATTCTGGATTCCTGCTGAATATGAAGCTGTACTCCCAAAGGGGCTGAGCTACAGAAGTCTGCTTCAAAAGCAGCTGGTTGGATCCCAGGAGACAATCACCCCCAGGAATCGCTGCGGCTCCATCAAAGGGAACGAGGAGAGTGACTATAAACAGGAGCGTTAGAATATTAGCCCTGTTTTTGAAAGGAAGGCATTAGAGAGCTATTTTGTCCTATTTTCTTAGTATTCACAGTAATTCCCAAGGCAGTATTGTTGGGGTTTCTGATTTGGAGACTGGGGATGAATAAGTCTTTTGTAAATGCTGGTTGCATTATATATAATATAAATTTGAAAAACATCTTATTCATACCGGTAAGTGACTTTTAGTTTATGAAGCACTCACTGTGTGCCAGGCACCGGAGCAAGCTGTGCGTTCATTCTCTTTCAATAGTCCCTGGCGCCATTACTGTTTTTTACAATTGGAGAAATGGAAACTTAAGTCACTTGCCTAAGGTCACCTACCTCATAAGTGACCGAGTGGCTCTCCCAAGTCAGGACTGCATGTCATCACTAGAGATTGTACCTACGAGGCTCTCTTCCTTTCTGATATGCTCACTGAAATAATACCTATGGTTTTGATTTATCGGTGTGGCAAATAATGGGTGAAAACCTGTATAAAGTTGCATGCTAATGTGAGATGGTTTTTCTCAAAAATAGAGCAAAGTCATCCTTAAGAAACACAGTAGCCCTCACCTTCCCAGTGGGGAGGAAGTGAAGGTTATCAAACCGCACATCACAGGGATCAGGGTTGTGAGATGTTTTGATGTGCATTAATAGCCACATCATGTCTCAGGGTACAGAAATGGAAACTTGAAATACAGACAGAGATAAAATAAAAATATTTCATGCTGTTGACAGAAGAAGTGCTCAACCTATAGAGAATTTCTTAAAATATATTTTTATTCATTTCAGAGAGGAAGGAAGGAAAGAGAGAGAAACATCAATCATGAGAATCATTGATCTGCTGCTTCCAGCATGTCCCCTGCTGGGGATCAAGGCATATGCCCTGACCAGGAATCGAACTGTGACCTCCTGGTTCATAGCTCAACACTCACCCACTGAATCACACTGGGCTAGAGAATTTTTATAAGGGTTTATTTGAGCCAAACTTGTGACAGTTGTCAGGAAGCAAGATCTCAAAAGCTTCAGAGGATGACAGTTTGGCAGTTTCTTCTATGCATTTAAAATTAAGGAGGGGCCCGGCCGTCATGGCTCAATGGTTGAGCATTGACCTATGAACCAAGAGGTCATGGTTAGATTCCCAGTCAGGGCATGTGCCTGGGTTGCAGGCTCAATCCACTGTCGGGGGTGTGCAGGAAGCAGCCAATCAATGTTTCTCTGTCACAATGATGTTTTTCTCTTTCTTCCTCTCCCCTCCTCCCTCTCTCTCTCTCCAAAAAAGAAAAAGAAAAAAATGATCAGTCCGAAGGTGTACAGGTTTTGTCCAAGTCTTGGAATAGCTGTTCATCTCTGATACCAGCACTTCTCCTCCGAGAGGAGTCTTTGATGTCCGTTGTAGGTGGA
Organism: Lasiurus borealis; assembly: GCA_004026805.1. Classification (NCBI taxonomy): domain Eukaryota; kingdom Metazoa; phylum Chordata; class Mammalia; order Chiroptera; family Vespertilionidae; genus Lasiurus; species Lasiurus borealis. Next base: position 20,020 of record PVJN01034902.1, on the reverse strand, counting down.
GGTGAGAGTCAGAGAGAGGGGTCAATGTTCATTCCTGGTTAGGTGCCTGAGGCGGTTCCTTCCATGGAGTTGGAGAGTGTCTTTTGAATGAACAAAACCTCCAGGTGACAATCAGTGATTGTCAAAGTCTTTGCCTCCTGGGAGCCAGCTGTGAAAGGAAGCAGTTACCAATGGGCATTTTCGTGAAGTGACTTTGTCAAATCTTGGCAGTGGTGTAAGATGTCTTCTTTCTGTCATGTCAGCCCATACTTCCTTCATTTAATTTAAGTCCACACTTAAACTCCTTATGACGGAGGAAGAAGTGCAAAAACCCAACAAGAGGGGTTGCCCGGGAGTAGGGAAGAACCAGGCTGGCCTCTTGGGTTGCCCATCGCCCCAACTATTCATTTCATTCACAGCCCTGGTTTACCACACAGTACACCCCAGATGTTTTCCATCACTTATTTTACAATGTTCCCCGTGCAAGTTAACATAAAAGACAAATCCTTTTTTAAAATATATTTGTATTGGTTTCAGAGAGGAAGGGAGAGGGAGAGAGAGGGAGAGATAGAAACATCAATGATGAGAGAGAATCATTGATCAGCTGCCCTCTGCACGCCCCCCATTGAGGATCGAGCCCACAACCCAGGCATGTGTCCTTGACCGGAATCAAACCCGGGATCCTTCAGTCCACAAGCCAATACCCTATCCACTGAGCCAAACCAGCCAGGGGGACAAATACTTTTAGGTGTTACAGGAGCCCTTCTAGAACACCATAAAGCAATTCCTATATATGCTGACACTTAAACCCTTCAAACCTGTTTTTATTGAAAACTAAGAATTATGCAGTTAGTACTCTTTAAATTGGCAGATTTATGAAGATATTTTATAACCTCCAGAAACAGATTTTTTTTTATTGGCAAATACATCACATACGCACAAAGCAGGTAAATCTATGTTCAGTGATTAATGATTATTTTTTTGTAGGCCCGGGTAAAATAAAGACATGTCTGGTTTGTTTTATAACATATTTTTGTTGATTTCAGAGGGGAAGGGAGAGGGAGAGACAGAAACATCGGTGATAAGAGAGAATCATTGATTGGCTGCCTCCTGCATGCCCCATATTAGGGATCGAACCCACAACCTGGGCATGTGCCCTGAATGGAAATTGAACTGTGACCTCCTGGTTCATAGGTCGACACTCAACCACTGAGCCACACCAGCAAGACATGTCTGTTTTATATAAACCAACCAACTTACTTTTATGTACTAAAGATTAATCTTAGATTACATGAACTTGAAAAGAATTTGAGTTAGTTTCTATATTTCTGAGAATTTTAGAATACCAAGTCTTATAAAACTTTTGCCTTAAAATTAATTTTAACATTATGCTAAGTGAAATAAGCCAGGCAATGAAAGAAAAATACCACATGATCTCACTCATTTATGGAAAATAAAGAACATTATAACCTGATTAATAAAAAGATAGATACAGAGGCAGTAAAGCATTGGGCAGACTGTCAAATTACAACGGGAAGGCTGAGGACTGTTGAGAAGAGAGGGAAATAGATCAATTGAAGGACTTGTATGCATGCATATAAGCACACCAATGGACATGGACACTGGGGGGGTGGTGGTGGCATGAGGTCTTGTGAAAGGGGTAGGGGAGGCTGGGGGAAGGTCTATGGGGAAAAAAGGAGATATATGTACTACTTTATGTAATACTTTAAACAATAAAATAAAATTTAAAAATTAATTTTAACAATACTAATAGGAGGTAGGAAATTATGTTACATTTAGAAAATAATGCATAACATACACAGACACAAACAGAGACTTTTTACTCGTAAGAAACACTTACTAGTTTGTAAGAGAATACTTGGATTCAAATTTTGTTTTGGAGACACAATCTGTCCTTGACATGTCAGGCTCCAAATGATCCTTCCCCTTTTATTTTTTTATAAATATATTTTTATTGATTTCAGAAAGGAAGGAAGGAAGGAGAGAGAGAATCATTGATTGGCTGCCTCGTACATGCCCCACACTGGGGATTGAGCTTGTAACCCGGGCATGTGGCTTGACTGGGAATGGAACTTTGACCTCCTGGTTCATAGGTCGATGCTCAACCACTGAACCATGATGGCCAGGCTTATTTTTTATTTTTGAATGTATCTTTCAACAATAATGATAAAAACAAAAAGGTCTTTTATCCACAATGCCTTCAGGAGATGGATTGCAAAAGACTAGACCAATAGATCAATAACTGTTTGCTTTTTGCATCCACCAAGCTGATCATTTAATATCAGATCAATAGGGATATTATTTGTGGTATTCTATTTATTGATTACTAGATTGTGAGTGGGCCCAATTTAAAAAATGAAATACAGGTCAACCAAAGGCTATATATTTTGTAAATCTAATTCAGGTGAGAGGTTGCTATAATTAATGAATTTAATTTAATGTAAAAGCTTTCTAGCTGATATAACTAATGGAAATAATGTTCTGTTTTAAAGAAATCATATTTCATTTTTGTTGGGTCTATACTCGATATCTGGTGGTCTTTTAATAATTTAATATCTGTGGGGAAAGACAATGGGATTTTTGTTCCAATCGATATTGTGAATTGGATAATCTTGAAGGGATTATGACTTTATTTTTTTACTATATCCTGTGATAAGAGCTCAGTCAGTTTGCAGCTATCTATACTTATATTCAGACATGGATGCAGCTTGGAGTGGGTGGACTTGTATTAAAATCTTGGCAGCATCCATAGTGGGAGGAAGAATTTTTTTTTTTAATTGGGAAAACACCCAGAACACTTTTTTTTTTTTTTTTTGTAAAGGACAAAAAGTACTCAAAATGATCAAGAGAGAAAATTATACTTTACTCTGAAACTTTTTGGTAAAATGCCATCAAGATGATTAGCTACAACAAGGCAGAGGAAGGTATATGATTAAGCCCAGATTGATGGCGGTATTTATAGCATTTCCTCACCTTGTAGGAGGTCTGTGCTCGGAAAACTTGGTTGCAAACCAGGTCTCCTTTTCTGGTGCTTGCTGGCGCTCCAGTCTGGGCTTCCAGGCCCTGCAGGCTGACTGTGTGACCTTGAGCAGGTCACTTCCTCTCTCAGGGCTGTTAACATCCCCTTTCCTGTAAAAACGATTGGTTAGAAGAACATCTTCCATTTAAAACAATATTTTTAAGGGCAGGGGCAGGCTAGAAAGGGTCAATGGGGATGAAAGTAGGATGTGTGTGTGTGTGTGTGTGTGTGTGTATAATACTTTCAACAATAAAGATTTAAAAATATAGTTTTAAAACTACTGAAAAATAATATATATTCATCATTCAGCCCTTAGGAAAAATCTAGAGCATTATAGCTGCTCAGTATATATAGATTGAATGTATAAACTGCTATGTTGTTTTGTGTGTGTGTGTTTTAAGGAAAAGAGTATGAAGAGTACAAATACAGTGGTACCTCGAGATACGAGTGCCCTAACATACGAGATTTTTGAGATACGAGCCTTCGAGCGAGTGATTTTTGCTTTGAAGTACGAGCAACATTTGAGATAGGAGTCATCGCGCGGATCGGCCGGCTGCACACGACCCACCAGTTACTTAGACTCGAGCGTCTCATAGTTTCCCACGCCTCAAGGTTACGGAACGAATTAAACTCGTATCTCGAGGTACCACTGTATTTAAATCACCTACAATTTGAACATTTTGTTTTCTGTCCTTTCAGGTCATGTAGGGGGGAGAGGGGCATATACACAATTTCCCCTCTACTGGTGCAAACTCTTTGGAGTCAGCCTCGTCCCTAAATCACGTTCTTCGGTGACCGTCACTATCATTGAAGAACGCCATCTCCATGACCTGGTTGCCCTCTCCGAGTCGCATCTGTCTCCACGCTTTCCCTCTGGGCTCCATATCGCCCATGCAGCAGGCCTTCATTCCTGCCTTGCTGAGGATGCCACAACCTGGTGTCCCATCAGCACCTCAAACTCAGCATGTTCCCAACCGAACTGATCCTTCCCTCCAAGGCCCTCACCCGCGTTTTATCCTGCTTCCCAAACTGCTCACAGCTGCAGTCTCTTCTTTTCAGGGTCGGACATTTTGGTGGTTTCCAGGTTTTGGTTTGTTTTGGTTTTTGCTTGTGCATGCTGTGATGTGAGTCATACTAAGATTCTTGATGAGGGACAGAGAAATCACCCCTCAGAGAGAAATGCCTGGACCACTGAGTGTTAGATGCATCTGAAAGAGTTGAGTAAAGTGGTACCTCAAGATACGAGTGCCCTAACATACAAGATTTTTGAGATACGAGCCGTCGAGTGAGCGATTTTTGCTTTGAAATACGAGCAACATTTGAGATAGGAGTAATTGCGCGGATCGGCCCGCTGCACATGAACCACCAGTTTACCGCGACTCGAGCGTCTCATAGTTTCCCACGCCTCAAGGTTACGGAACTAATTAAACTCGTATCTCGAGATACCACTGTACCTATATCCAGATGGCTTTTAATTTCTGCTCCCATGAACGGTACCTTATACTTCTCACTTCACTGCATCCTAACTACCTGTGAATACTGACTTTAAAAAAAATCAATGTCAGTGTAACAGGAGGAACAAAATTTCCTAATGTTTGTAAGTGAACATTTCTGTGATTGCTGGCGAGGCTGAGCTTTGAACACTCTTATCGTGCCACTTGTGTGCTCCAGCTCTGAGTTTATAATTGTACGATCTCCTCGAGTGATTTCTTTATTGATTACAAAGTTAATCTTTATACTATGAATTAGAAGAAGAAAAAAAAAATCTCGAATATTAATTTGAAACTGCTCAGTGTTCAGCAAGGCTTTGGCCCTAGCGAGGATGTGATATGAATTGAACTTGACAGAATCTAGGACTTGCCTTCTTTCGGCTTCCATGCTTGAGATCTCTACCATTTTCAATTCCACCGTTTCCGCCTTCATTTGTCTGGAAGGCAGGTTTCCAAGGTCACCCCGAAGTAGTGCAGAGATTAAGGTTTTCACAGCGCAGCTGTCAGGGAGGAGAAACTTTTTCTGTAACCTCTTAGGTTTCGTTATTAGGGTTGCAAATTAAACTGCCAAAAGAAATTAGCAAGAGAGAAGACTGACTTTGAAAATCCAGCTCCATGAAGTTGATAGAAAAATGTGACTCAAGGAGGCAGTGAGAATGTGAGATTTACATACAATCCTTAGAGGGGAAAGGGTTGGGGGAGAAAGACCTTGCAGGAAACAAAGGACTTTTAGGAAAGGCAAATGGGCCTTTAGGAGAAGAGATGGGAGATAGCATCTTTTGAAACCAGGGCTGTTCAGGGGTGGCCAGCCTTCTAGTCTCCGCAATGCGTCAATCTTCCCCATGGGTGACACTTCTGGGCCCTATCCCCACCATCTAATACAGAGTGGCCCTAAACTAAGGATTCTCCAAGTGGATGGTTAGGTTCTGTTGATTCGGTCGACAAATGTTTGTGGGGAACAGTGCCTCTAAGTGTTAGTCACTGTGGTTGGGGTGACTGAGGTGAAAACCATGGTCTTTGTTTTCAGTGACAGGCCACTAGAGCACATGGAGCTGCAGTTTTACCTGGCTTTAATATCTACACTAATAAAAGGATAATATGCTAATTAGACCAGGACATTTTCTGGGAGACTTCCAGATGTCCTTCTGGACAAAGCCATGGTGGCGGGGGCCAAAGCAGAGGTGGTTAGGGGCAATTAGGCCAGGAGGGGAGGGCAGTTGAGGGTGATCAGGCTGGCGGGGTGGGGGGTAGTTGGGGGTGAGCAGGACTGCAGTGGGGAGAAGTTGGGGGGAGCAGGACTGGCAGGAGGGCATTTGGGGGTGATCAGGCCAGCAGGCAGAATAGTTAGGGGTGATCAGGCAGGCAGGCAGGTGAATGGTTAGGAGCCAGTGTTCCTGGGTTGTGAAAGGGATGTCTGACTGCCTACAGGGAATGGGCCTAAACTGGCAGTCAGACATCCTCTAAAGAGTCCCAGATTGGAGAGGGTGCAGGCCAGGCTGAGGGACAATCCCCGCCCTCCTGCACGAATTTCGTGCACCAGGCCACTAGTCTACCTAATAAAAGAGTAACATGCTAATTGTACCTTCACAGCACCCACCAGCCAATCAGGAGTGAGCATGCAAATTAACCCAGCAAAGCTGGCAGGTTAATTTGCATAAATAGGGGCGCTGAGCCATCGGGCCAGGGCAGGACACTTGTGTCATCACCATGGTGATGACATAGGCGTTCTGCACCACCCCAGCCTCTCCGGGCCCCCGGGCAGCATGGGAAGGCAGAAAGGCTGCTCCTGCCAGAGCAAAGCGGTGTCAGCAGCCAGGGGAACAGAGGCCCATTCTTGCATGAATCTTCATTCGTGCATTGGGCCACTAGTAAAGGATATGCAGTGACGTGGTCTTGCAGACTTAACTTTGGTGATTGACTATTTTGAAGTCAATCCTTGAGGTCTAGCATTTTCCCTTTTGCGGAGGTGCCAGTCACAGTGGTTGGCATCACCAAATTGTGTGTGTGTGTGTGTGTGTGTGTGTGTGTGTGTGTGTTTTAAATATCTTTTTATTGATTTCAGAGAGGAAGGGAAAGGGAGAGAGAAAGAGATAGAAACATCAATGATGATAGAGAATCATTGATCGGCTGCCTCCTGCACGCCCCCTATTAAGGATTGAGCCCACAACCCAGGTATGTGCCTTGACTGGGAATCAAACCACGACCTCCTGGTTCATAGGTTGATGCCCAACCACTGAGCAACACCGGCTGGGCACCACGCCTCACCACTTCCGACTCCTCTTTTCACACGTCAAGTAGCTAATCCAGGAGGGCACTGCAACGTGTCAGTTATGTTTCATTTGTCCAATAGAGAAGATGCCTGTTCTAGTGGCAGTCCCGAGTTCCTTAACTCTTCTCAGCTAAAAAAGCAAAGACCTTAAAAAGTAGCTTGCCATGAAATAAAAAGTAGTCTTCTTTGTAAGAAGAAATCATTCCAGGCATAGATGTAGCAATAGACCATAACTCTGCTGTTTGAAAAGTCTCCGTTAACGTTGATTAGGCAATGGGCATTGGACAAACTGAGCATTTGGCTTTCGGATGTGCTCGGAGTCTACCTTCCATGTTAACATTTTCATAGACGGATCCGGGCAACTGCACGGCCAGGGACAGCACTATTTTTGAGACGTGCACTCTCACGTTAACATGCAATTACACTGCCTTTCCACTTGGCTATTGGGAAGGTGAGTCATCATAATTACTCCCACTCAGAGCTTCTGTGGGAAATTCATTGGTCCCTTCCTTCCTTTCTCCCTCAGAGAGCTAAAGAATATTAGTGTGACGGGCACTGGGCACACAGAGATGAAGCGACATTTCGTTGAGACAGAATCTCTGGGGCAGTGGTTCTCAACCTTTCTAATGCTGCGACCCTTTAATACAGTTCCTCATGTTGTGGTGACCCCCAACCATAACATTATTTTGGTTGCTACTTCATAACTGTAATTTTGCAGCTGTTATGAATCATATCTGTGTTTTCCAATGGTCTTAGGCGACCCCTGTGAAAGTGTTATTCGACTCCCAAAAGGGTCGTGACCCACAGGTTGAGAACCGCTGCTCTGGGGGATGATCTGAAAGTCCCCTGGAAGATGCTGGGGTTAAGCTTCACTGGTTTAGTAGTACAGGAAGGGGTAAGGTAGAGGGGTACTCAGAACTCTCCTAAGAGAAGGCGGAGAGGCAGTGTCCCTGAAGCGGGATGAAGAAGCTGAGAGGGGGGTGATTCCATACAAAGCTGAGGAGCTATCTCAAATTCAGATCATGTAGGAACTATCTCAAGTTCAGATCATGCTGGGACCCTCTGGGATGTCGAATAACTGTCTTGCATTCATCCCAAGAGCGAAGAAAAGCCAACGCATGATTGCAAGTGGCCCGCATGGCTGGGGACAAGGTGACATTGCAGAGGCTACTAGTCCAGTGGGAAGGCAGTGGAGGTGGCCAGGAGTAAAGAGACTCATGGAATATGCAGGAGGTAGCCTGAGGGACCGGGGATTGTGATGGATTGGATTTGGGGGTGTAAGGAAGAAGAAAGGCAAAGTTTAAGGGTGACTCGTAGGTCTGGTTTGCACAGTGGGATGGATTAATATTTCACAACTGGGGAGACCAGAGACAAGCAGGGAGAGGCCATGCGGAGGGCAGCTTCGCAAAGCCGAGAGCGCTTCTGGGTTCGGAGCACACATTGGCGCTTGTTTCCACGAGTCGCGGTGACTCAGAGAAAGCTGTAAATGCAGCCAGCCGCCTTTTCCCTGCAGCCCCGATGTGCCGCTGGAACTTCGTGTTGTTTTACTTGGGTTGAGCGAGTCCTGTGATTGATTTTAGTGAAACAGAATCACTTGTTTCAGGATGAGCTTGGAAATGAAAAGAAGAGAAAAAGGGGGGAGGGTGGAGGAGGGAAGAGACAGGAGAAAATGCTTGGGATGCTTTCAATAATGATTTACAACCAAATACATTCTTAAGTAAAATCTTTCGTTATGTAAAATGATGACCCCACTGTTGCTGCGAGTTTATCTCAATTTCTGTTTTATCGCACTCGCACCGGAGACACGCAGGCTGTCTTCTGAACAAAAGCGGCTTTTCAGATAAACTGGGAGGTTTTCAAGGGAGAACCGCCAAGGTAATTAGGAGCTGAAGGAGTTGATTTATGAGCCCAGATTAGAAAAGGTAAATGCATTTTTGTTTGGCTAACTACAAATGGAAAGGGGAGTGGAGTCAATCAGCAGCAGGAACAAAGGAACCAATTAGATTTCGCACAGAAATGGGAAATAAATTTTCGTCCTGTACCGCTTCTCCCTCCTCGAAGCGCTCCGCATTCTTCGATGTTGGGTAAAGTCGAAGGGACGTTTAGTGAAGTGAATCTAGATTAAGAAGCAGCTGGTGTTGAAAGAAATTAAACAAAAATTGAAACTATCTAAGGTGGGCTGGAACTGTGGTATTCTGTTCTCTTTGTTGTTAATCCTCACCCAAGGATACTTTTTCCATTGAGTTTTAGAGAGAGTAGAAGGGAGGGAGGAGGAAGAGGAAGAAAGGGGAGGGAGGGAGGAAGAGAGAGATCAACATTGATGTGAGAGAGACGCTTGAATTAGTTGCCTCTTGCATGCTCTTTGACCAGGGCCAGGAATTGAACCTGCAACCCTTTGGTGATTGGGCCAACACTCTAACCACCGAGCATACCAGCCAGGGCAGAGACTTGGTGTTCTAACCTACTGGTTTGCTGGATAAAGCTGACACCCCAGGAGTAATGGTTGTGTGAAGGCAAAAAAAGCTCTAGTATGGGTCCTTCCTTATAAATCCTTTAGGGGAATGTTATTTCATTAGTGATTGTCACACTGATGAACATCACATAAGCTTCATAAAATGGCATTTCAGCCCTGGTTGTTGTGCTTCAGTGGTTGGAGCATCAGGTTTTATTCCCAGTCAAGGGCATGTACCTAGGTTGCAAGTTTGATCCCTGGCCCTGGTCAGGCCTGCAGGAGGCAACTAATTGATGTGTCTCTCTCACATTGACCTTTCTCGCTCTCTCCCTCTCTCTCTGTCTTTTTCCCCCTTTCCACTCTCTCTAAAAACCAGTGGAAAAATATCCTAAGGTGCGGAGTAACAACATCATCAAAAATTGCATTTCACATGTGGATTTATAATTCGTAGTTTGACGGGATTTGTTTTGTTTGGCTTTCGGTTTCCTAAATGCTCGATTCATTTGGCCAGCCTCTGCACCTCTCCAAGCCACGGTTCACTTAGTGACCCGGGCGACAGGCTGGAAGACCGGAGAAGCGGGCATGGTCTGCGTGAGGCGGAGGCCAGGAGCAGGCTGAACGTCAGCCCTCCTGCTCTGAATTGTATCTCCTTCCATGAGGCCGATGAGAATTTACAGGCTGTATGACCTCGGAGGGTCATTTGACATCTCTGAGCCCCCGTATCCTCACCTGTCAAAAGGGAAAGCAATCCCCACCTCTGGGGCTGTAGTAAGTCTTACTTAAATGAGCTAATGAGTCTGAGATGCTTAACCCAGAACCGGGTATTTATGTGAACAAGCGGCTCTTTGAGAGGCGAGTGAGTCTTCTGAGAAGCAGGTCTCCTGCCCCCCCACCCTAAAACCCCCCAGAGAGGGGGGTCTTTTCTCTAATTGGGATTACAGACCTGCAGCTCTGGCACGTGGCTCCTCAGATCCTGTGTAAGGAAGGGAACATTTCATTTTTTTTTCTCTCAACTTTCTTTTTTTAAAAAAAAAAAATTTTATTGTGTTACATGTATACATATCTTCCCATTGCCCCCCTGGCCCCTCCCAGGCATACCCCTAACCCCCCAGTGTCTTGTGTCCATTGGTTATGCTTATCTGCATGCATACAAGTCCTTTGGTTGATCTCTTATCTACCCCACTTCTCCTTAACCTTCCCGCTGTAATCTGACAGTCTGATACTTTATTGCCTCTGTATCTATCCTTTTGTTCATCAGTTTATAATGTTCTTTATTATCCACCAATGAGTGCGATTATGTGATGCTTCTCCTTCATTGACTGGCTTATTTCACTTAGCATAAGGCTCTCCAGTTCCATCCAGGTTGCTGCAAATGGTAGGAATTCCTTCTTTTTAATGGCAGCATAGAATTCCATTGTGTAGATGTGCCAGTTTTCTCATCCACTCATCTGCTGACGGGCACCTAGGCTGTTTCCAAATTGTAGCTATTGTAAATTGTGCTGCTATGAACATAGGGGTGCATAAATCCTTTCTGATTGGTGTTTCTAGTTTTTTAGGATATATTCCTAAGAGTGGGATTGCTGTGTCAAATGAGAGTTCCATTTTTAGTTTTTTGAGGAAGCTAGGAAGGGAACATTTCAGATCTTGAAATAAGATTCAGGGCTTTATATATATATATATATATATATATATATATATATATATATATATTTGATTTTTTACAGAGATGAAGGGAGAGCGATAGAGAGTTAGAAACATCAATCAGCTGCCTCCTGCACATCCCCAATTGGGGATGGGCCCACAACCAAGGTACATGCCCTTGACCAGAATTGAGCCTGGGACCTTTTAGTGTGCAGGCCGGCGCTCTATCCACCGAGCCAAACCAGTTTCAGCCGTCTCAATATTTTTTATATATTCAGAGTGTGCACTACCACTGTAAACATTCTTATCATTCCCCAAGGAAACCCTTTCACTATCACCTGATTCTCCCCACCCCCTCCAGCCCCAAGCAACCCCTGTTCCACTTCCTGTCACTATAGGGATTCACCTCTGACGGATATTTCATATAAATAGAGTCATATGATATGTGATCTTGGTGACTGGCTTTTTCACATAGCTTCATGTCTTCAAGGCTCATTCATGGTGAGGTGTGTATCAGAAATTCATTGTTTATGGCCAAGTAATATTCCAATGTATTAATATACCACCTTTTGTTCACTCCTTCATCAGCTTATGGACATTTGGGTGTTTTTCACTTCTTCCTACTATGGAGAATGCTGCTCTGAATATTTGTGTCATGTCATAATGTAATGTAATGTAATGTAATGTAACGTAACAGATATGCCATGGAGAATATGAGAGCTGAGGCAGATCTTGCAGGGTCTTGTAGACCATACTCAGAAGATTAGACTTCATTCCAGAGTCAGTGAGAAGTATTCCGTTTTGAGCTTCAGAGCCGTGTGGTGATACCTGTACTTTGGAAGGTCCCTCTAGTTGCAAGGAAGGGTTCGCATTGGAGTGAGTGGGTGCTAAGCAGGAGACATGAAAAGATCAGAAGAAGATGGGAAGCATCTGAACTGGGACCAGAGGCAGGGGGAGGCCGAGAGGGAGAGATGGGAATAAAGGAAAGATGAGGGGTCACCAGGAGGTTATGATGAGTGAAGGTGGAGTGGGAACCATATTGAGTCTCCCAAGGATTCTGCATGGACCCCAGGGCAGTGGAGATAAATTCACCAAGATTGACTCTAATAAAACAGGATTTTGCCACAATGAAGACGGTTTTCTAGAGGAGGGGGAAGAAAAAAATGAATCTTCTCCACTTCTCCATTTTGGGTTATCTTTATAGTCTTCCTGTTTTCTTTGGATCAAAGCCATTTTCATCTCATCAGGTCTGCCGTTCCTTTGACAGAAGCAACTCCAGCAGTTCCGTTTGTTTAATTTTTATAAGCGTTTATTTGAGCCAAACCGAGGACAATGTCTGGAAGCGAGAGCTCACAGGTTCCGCTCCAGCAGTTTTAATCCTTCAGACTCTAATTTATGGGAAGTCTGTCTCTGTCCCTTCTGGGCCTTTTAACGGCAGCGTTTGAGTGCCATTTCCCGGACTGTCAGGTGTGCCCGAGTGCTGGCCGCTGCGTGTTGTCGGGGAGATGAGTGACGGAGGCAGAGGACGGATGGGATGGCTCACCTGTGGGAACCTCTGTGCTTGCAGGCGGCCCTGGCGGGCGGCACCACCATGATCCTGGACTTTGCCATCCCCCCGAAAGGCAGCTCCCTCCTCCACGCCTTCGAGACCTGGCGGAGCTGGGCCGATCCCGCCGTCTGCTGCGACTACAGCCTGCACGTGGCCGTGACCTGGTGGGGGGACCAGGTGAGCGCCCAGAGGGCCCGCTTCCTTTTAGAGCCTAGTCCTGCCTTTGTGCAAGATGAAGAAACTGGTCATGGCCGGAACCGGTGTGGCTCAGTGGATGGAGCATCGGCCTGCGGACTGAAAGGTCCCAGGTTCGGTTCTGGTCGAGGGCATGTGCCTTGGTTGCAGGCACATCCCCAGTGGTGGGCATGCAGGAGGTAGCTAATTGATGTCTCTCTCTCATCGATGTTTCTAACTCTCCATCCCTCTCCCTTCTTCTCTGTAAAAAAAAATCAATAAAATATATATATTTTTTAAAAACGAAACTGGCAGATGGCTGGAGGTCAGAATCAGAGGGGAGACGCTTCACTGCTTGTTCTTATTCACCTTTTGAAGTTTGATTACTCTGAAGTATTGTCAATATTTCCAAAACTAAAATTTTTAAAAATCATATAGAGATGATAGCAAAAATCCTTCATCATAATTCACAATAGCCTTTCCTAATATTTAGTTCGTGACATGTGGTTTTAAAAAGGACCAATCTCCCACCCTGCCCGGGAGTTCCAGTGGTTAGAGCGCCAGCCTGCGCAATGAAGGGTCTCAAGGTTCAAATCCCGGTAAAGGGCACAGGAATGTACCTGGCTGTGCAGGTTTGATCCCCCAGCCCGCTCAGTGGGCATGCAGAAGGCAAGTAATAAATCTCTCTCTCTACCTCTTCCTTCCACTCTCTCTAAAAATTAGTGGGAAAAGATCCAACAAAAAGTACGGGTCTCTCTTTTCCTCAAATTCAGCATTTCCAGATTCCTTTAAATAGCATTTTTGCACAGACCTGAACTTTAATCAGAACTGGTTAATGTAAACCAAGGAAATTCCCATTTAAAACTGGATGCCTCCATTCCCACATTGCCCCACCCTCACCCCCAGCTCCATCCCCACCCCCAGCCACCACCACTCTTGTGGAAAGAGAAAGGAAAACAGACGGAATATTTTCCCAACCTCTTCCCAGCTGTCCCCTAACCCGTGCCCTTTCTGCAGAGCGGTGCCAATCTCACCAGTTGGTCAGAGGGTTTCATGACGGAGCTGAAACCAGCCTCCATCTTCTGATTATGTAGGCTATGGCAGAAGTGGCTACCTGGTGCGGATTAGGAAACCAGTTTTGGGGGATGCTAACATGTGTCCATTTCTCCCCATATGAACTTGTCTGTGAGCTTTAGAAGACATGTTTACTTGTGATTTACATCAACAACACGTTTTTCCACGTTGGACGTAACGCAGGAGTCTTTTTGCCAGAAAGGGGTCACGAGGCTGACTGTATTTGACGTTACCTGGTAACTTGGCCCCCACTTCCCCCTAAAAACTGGGCCAGGGACACCAAGTTAATATAAAACAACTACTAATCCGTTTTTAACAGGTAGATCAGCAAATGTAATAGCAGGGTTCAGAGTTCACAGCGAAAGTTAATTTTTCTCCAAAAACGCCATTCTAAGCAGTGCATCTGATCTCCTTTGCTTTTAGGTCCTCCTCCCTTCCTCCCTCTCTCCTCTCCTCTCCTCTTACGTTATTGGAGCAAAAGTGATGATGTTCACCCTTACCAGTGCTTCTCACCCCTTCATATTGTTAAAAGACAGATTTTGGTCCATACATGTGTCAGTTTGCTAGGGTTGCTGTAACAAAGTACCACAAACAAAGAGGGCATATACACAGATATTTATTTTCTTACTAGAGGCTCGGTGCACAAAATTCGTGCACAGGAGTGGGGGTGTCCCTCAGCCCATTCTGCACCCTCTCACAATCCAGGATCCCTCAGGTAGGGTCCCTAGGCCTGGTCAGCGATCAGGGTCTTATGAGGCTTTCCTTCTCCCCTCCCCCCAGCTGCCGGCAGCTGGCCCCACCCCCACCGCTGCCACTGCTTGCCATCTGAGTGGCACTGTGATTGCCCCTGAGGGCTTCTCCATCTTCCCCTGCTCCTGAGGGGCAATCAGGATGCTGTGATGATACATTTAAATCATGAAAGCATTTGTAGTTTTCTCCAAAATGCTTCTATTTCTAGTTCTGAGACTAGAAATCTGAGATCAAGGTCTTAGCAGAGTTGGTGTCCTCATATTGGGTGATGGATGCAAATTTACTTCCAAGTTACAAATGAACTATTTTGGAGAAAACTATAAACACCTTTTAAAAATATATATATTTTATTGATTTTTTACAGAGAGGAAGGGAGAGAGATAGAAAGTCAGAAACATCAATGAGAGAGAGACATCGATCAGCCACCTCCTGCACGCCCCACAGTGGAGATGTGCCCGCAAGCAAGGTACATGCTCCCGACCAGAATCGAACCTGGGACCTTTCAGTCTGCAAGCCGACACTCTATCCACTGAGCCAAACCAGTCTCGGCTAAACAGTTTTTATAGTTATAGGAAACTATAAAAACTATAAACATTAAAAGTATCACCACAGCAGATGAAAGGGAATCTAATGAGGGGGAAAGATCAAGGCCTTAATTGCTGTTTTTGTTTTGTTTTGTTTTTTCCTGTAATTAAACTGTTATTTTACTTACTTCTCCTCCAGATGCACTGTTCTGGAAAGTATTGAAATTATCTTTAAATTAAACAGTGACAGCCGAAACCGGATTGGCTCAGTGGATAGAGCGTTGGCCTGCAGACTGAAAGGTCCCAGGTTTGATTCTAGTCAAGGGCATGTACCTTGATTGCAGGCACATCCCCAGTAGGGGGCATGTAGGAGGCCGTTGATCGATGTCTCTCTCTCATTGGTGTTTCTAACTCTCTATCCCTCCCTCTTCCTATCTATAAAAGATCAATAAAATATATTTAAAAAAAATAAACAGTGACACCCAGTTGGTGTGGCTTAGTGGTTAAGCATCGGGCCATGAACCAGGAGGTCATGGTTGGATTCCCAGTCAGGGCCCATGCCTGGGTTGTGGGTTTGATCCCCAGTAGGAGGCGAGCAGGAGGCAGCCGATCAATGATTCTTCCTCATTATTGATGTTTCTATCTCTCCTTCTCCCTTCTTCTGTGAAATCAATAAAAAAAATTAAACAGTGAGGTTTTTCTTGCTGTTGATTCCTTTTAGGTGAAAGAAGAAATGAAAATCCTTACCCAAGATAAAGGCGTGAACTCCTTCAAGATGTTTATGGCCTATAAGGACGTGTACATGGTGAGCGACGCGGAGCTGTACGCAGCCTTCTCTCGGTGCAAGGAAATCGGAGCGATTGCTCAGGTCCACGCGGAGAACGGAGACCTGATCGCCGAGGTGAGAACTGCATCCCAGAGCTCCCACGGCAGTGACAACGGCCGCAGTGCAGGGTGAAGGCATTGGCCCGGGAGGGAAAGGCATGCCCTGCATTGGAAGAAACTCATTGTCTGAGGTTTACAAACACTCGATTTTGTTTACTCCAGTCTCTGCTCTGAATTTCACTCGGGTATTATCTGCGTTTGAGTAAGGATTTTCCTTTCTCAACCCAGCTATTCTATTAGATCTCGAACATGTGTTTTTATAAAAACACTAATATTTTTCTCTGTGTAGCTCAGCCTTTTTATTTAGCTATTCTTTTTTAAAATATATATATATGTGTGTGTGTGTGTGTGTGTGTGTGTGTGTGTATATATATGTATGTATATATATTATTGATTTTTTACAGAGAGGAAAAAAGAGAGATAGAGAGTTAGAAACATCAAAGAGAGAGATATCGATCAGCTGCCTCCTGCATGCCCCCTACTGGGGATGTGCCAGCAACCAGGATACATGCCCTTGACCAGAATTGAACCTGGGACCTTTCAGTCCGCAGGCCGACTCTCTATCCACTGAACCAAACCAGTTTTGACTATTTATTTATTCTTTTCAGTAGCTCAGGCTGCTGCTTCAGAATGCCAAAAGTATGGACACCAGCTTAATTGGATGGCATAAGCAGGGTATGAGGGAGCTGTTTAAAGAGTCTCTCTTTTCAGAAACTGGTATTAAAAAGTGATCTGGAGGAAATCTAGATGGCATTTTTCTCTCACCTTAGTTCATCATTATTGCCTGCAGGGTGCACCGCCTGCAAGATTTAAAGAGCTGTCTTCTACCCTTTATAGTAGCTGACTTTTCTCTCTTCCCTGGGCTCAGTTCTCATTAACGTCAGTGGGATGCAGGCCCGGTGGCCAGGGGGCCTTGGAGGGTAATAGAGGAGAGCGTGAGCTGTCAACTCAAACAGACCAAGGTTTACCCCTGACTCTCCCACTTCCTGGCTGTGGGCACAGGGCAAGCCATTTCCCCAGCACGGTCTTGACTTCCTGCCTTTTTGGTAAAAAAAGGTTAGCAATTTGGAGAGGGAAATACCTGATCCAGTATCATTCCGTTTGTGTGGGGAGAGAGGGCGTCGGGGAGAGGGTGTGAAGACTGCTTCAGTAACAAGTAGAATGAGCCCAGCCAATGTGGCTCAATGGTTGAGTGTGGACCTATGAACACAGAGGTCACAGTTAGATTCCCGGTCAGGGCATATGCCTGGGTTTTGGGATCGATCCCCAGTACGGAGCATGCAAGAAGCAGTCAGTCAATGATTCTCTCTCATCATTGATGTCTCTCTCTCTCTCTCTCTCTCTCTCTCTCTCTCTTGCTCTCACTCTCCCTGACTCTCTGAATCAATAAATAAAAATATATTTTTTAAAAGTATAATTAGCCAAGACAGGTTTGGTTCAGTGGATAGAGTGTCGGCCTATGGACTGAAAGATCCCAGGTTCGATTCCAGTCAAGGGCATGTACCTTGGTTTCGGGCACATCCCCAGTAGGGGGCGTGCATGAGGCGGCTGATTGATGTCTCTCTCTCATTGATGTTTCTGACTCTCTATCCTTCTCCCTTTCTCTCTGTGAAAAGTCAATAAAATATATTTTAAAAAAGTATAATTAACTACATAATATAATACCATGAGTTATTTCAACAAGGATCTAATGTTGGGGATTAGCATATTTTCATTTATTCTGAACCAATAAGTCTTAAGTATAAACACTGCTTTTCAAAGAATGATTAGAACTACTCTCTTATCTTTTTCACCTTTTCTACCAAAATAATTTAATTGTGAAATATGCATATGAACAGTAGCATACCAGAGAATTAAATTTATTTTTACCAAATGCACACACATACATTACACACACACACACACACACACACACACATACACATACACACACACCCATCCCTACCAGATCTAAAAGCCCTGCAGTGTATTTCTCTCCCAACACAATACCAGCATTTGTTATTATTAGTAAACCTTCCTTGCACATGTGTCTGTTCCTGCTGCCTTTTTAGGGAGCAAAGAAGATGTTGGCTCTGGGGATCACAGGCCCCGAGGGCCACGAGCTGTGCCGCCCAGAAGCCGTGGAGGCGGAGGCCACGCTGCGAGCCATCACCATCGCCAGCGCCGTCAATTGCCCTCTGTACATCGTGCACGTGATGAGCCGGTCTGCAGCAAAGGTGATCGCGGATGCCAGGAGAGAGGGTAACGCACTCATGTCCCTGCATTCGCCAAAGAGTGAGGCAGAGCACCTGCACGCTCTCTTTTGCTTAGGAGAAAGTTGCGCACGAGTTCCCACAACTGTCCTTCCTCCCTAACTGTCCTCCCTGCAAGCCTGTTTTTGTTCTCCCTTTTGCTCACCTTCATGAGGGCTTCTCTCCCTTCAGGTTATTTCTCTGTCATCCTTGGAACCTCCAGACATTTCCTTTAGCCACAAGTCCCACCCTTAACACCACGATTAGCCCATTTTCTAACCTGATGGCTAAATGCAAACTCCCCAGGTAACTTGGGGAAGCTTCTCTGTATCTTAAGCATCTACCGCCACTTTTCCTCCCAATGCCCAAGTCATCGTAGTCAGGGCACATAGTAGTAGGTCTCAACAACTATTTTTTTTAATTGAATTCATTTTTCTCATAACAAGTTGGTGCAATGGAAACGCTTATCCAAATAGTGTTCTTATGACAATTAAGCACAGTTATTTTTACCTCAAATTGTCTCAGTTCTTTTGTTTTGTTTTGTTAATCCTCACCTGAGAATATTTTCCCCATTTTGTTTGTTTGTTTGTTTAGGAAGAGTAGAAGGGAAGGAAGGAGGGGAAGAGAGGGAAAGAAATGTCTATGTGAGAGAGACGCATAGATTGGTTGTGCCTCCCACACGCTCCCTGACCAGGGCCAGAGATGAACCTGTAACCCAGGTATGTGCTCTTGACTGGAAATTGAACCCATAACCCTTTGGTGCACCAGCCAGAACTCTAACCATCCTGCAACACTGGCCAGAGCCGTATCAGTTCTGTAGTTCAATTTAATATATAACTAGTCATCACTTAAAAAAGAGAAAGAGAGAGAGAATTTCGTATTTTTTATAAGAATTGGGTAAATAATCTCATTCATTTGTCAGTACCAGTTCAGGAAGGGTGAAACCAAATTAGGTGCATTCTATTCAATGGCATTAGACCCTTCTGAGACATGCTGGTTTCTATCATTTCACTTTTAGAAACCCAAATAATCAGAGATAGTCTTATAAATCATCCTGGCTGCTTGCTTGCTTGTTTTTGTTTGTTTAAACTGAAGCTGGCTACATTTTTATAATACGGATTATAAAAACTACGAAAATAGATACTAAAATAGAGGGTGTCCCCCGCCCAAATGTAAACACACTTTAATAGCTGATAGGTCAATTTTGAAAAGGAAATGTACTTTAATAAACACTGCCTTTATAATTACCCAGTGTGTGTAAACATTTTGGGGGGACACCCTATCCATTTTTCAAAACTGCATCTTGTTGCATGAAGGTTCAGTAAGGATTTTGTGCCACCGAAATGCATTCTTAAAATGAAATCTATCATCCTGGCTGGGTGGCTCAGTTGTTTGGAGCATCATCCTGTACACCAAAAGGTTGCAGGTTCCATTACCCATCAGGGCTTGTGTGTTTGACCCCTCCTTCAGAGTGTGTATGGGAAGCAAGAAATCAATACTTCTCTCTCTCTCTCTCTCTCTCTCTCTCTCTCTCTCTCTCTCTCTCTCTCTCTCCCTCCCTCCCTCTACCCCTCTCTCTAAAAAGCAATAAAAACATGTCCTTGGGTGAGGATTTAAAAAAATGTAGCCCATCAATATTTTGTGTTGAGAATTAATTTGATATCACACAGAAGTTAATAAGGTCTTACTACCAACCATTTCTGTTTGCTCCCCTTTCTCCCCTACATATATAATGTAATTTCAAAGAACACACTTCAAAAAGAAAATACTGCAGCTTTAAAGTTATAGCCACCAGATGGCACTGTTGCTAACCTTATGAAATGGGTTGTATAATTACTTGCTTTAAGTCCTGTACCGTTCCAGCCTGTCAATCAGATCCATAATGTCAGAATATGATTCAAAAAAACAGTAAATTCAGCAGAAATGTGCGATCTTAACCCTCCAGCAAGCTGCAATTTTGAC
>PVJN01034901.1:0-22454 GCA_004026805.1 Lasiurus borealis | reverse complement strand
TCATAATTTTTTGGCTTTTACTTTTTTCTTCTTCCTCTTCTTAAAGAGTACCTTTCAGCATTTCATATAATACTGGTTTGGAGTTGATGAACTCCTTTAGCTTTTTCTTATCTGTGAAGCTCTTTATCTGCCCTTCAATTCTGAATGATAGCTTTGCTGGATAGATTATTCTTGGTTGTAGGTTCTTGCTATTCATCACTTTGAATATTTCTTGCCACTCCCGTCTGGCCTGCATCATTTCTATTGAGAAATCAGCTGACAGTCATATGGGTGCTCCTTTGTAGGTAATGAACTGTTTTTCTCTTGCTGCTTTTAATATTATCTCTTTGTCTTTCGCTCTTGGCATTTTAATTATGATGTATCTTGGTGTGGTCCTCTTTGGATTCTTTTTGTTTGGGGTTCTGTGTGCTTCCTGGACTTGTAAGTCTATTTCTTTCACCAGGTTGGGAAATTTCCAGTCATTATTTCTTCAAATAGGTTTTAAGTATCTTGCTCTCTCTCTTCCTCTGGCACCCCCACAATTCTGATGTTGGTACGCTTGAAGCTGTCCCAGAGGCTCCTTATATTATATTCACATTTTTGGATTCTTTTCTCTTCTTGCTTTTCCAGTTGAGTGTTTTCTGCTTCTTTATATTTTAAATTTTTTACTTGACTCTTGCCTTTCTCTAGTCTGCTGTTAGGACTCTGTACAATATTTTTTACTTCAGTCAGTATATGTTTAATTTATAGTTCCATCTCTAGTTGTTTCTTTTTCTTCTCCTCTTGGGTCTCACCAATTTTATCCAACTTTTCTATGATATTCTTAAAAAACCTTATAAATGTGGTTTTGAACTCGATATCCTGTCGTATTTTTTTCCTCCATTCCTTTTGTTTGTGATCCCTTCCCTTGTCTCAGCATTTTCACTCTGCTGGGAGAACTTCTGTGTTGGATTCAGCCTTATGATAGCAGGCTTGCAAAAACGCAGAAGCCTCTGTTGAGCTTGGGATGGGTGGAGTCTCAGGGCTTAAGGGACCGCCTTGCCTTCCAGTCGGCCCTGCTCTCCACAGCCCCCAAGTCTCACGTGACTGGGCAATGGCTGGAGCGGTCCTTGTGCGCACGCACCCGCAGTGCCTCCAGACCGCTGTCTTTCCAGCTCCCCTGCGCCCCAGGACCACACGAGTCTAGGTCTCCAGGGTTTCGCCCAAAACAGGGGCCCAGTGGACTCAGAAGTGGCGCAGTTGGGAGGGTCTGTCTCCCGCCCAGTCGCGAAAGCCAGCAGCCCAATCAGCAATCTGTCCTCCGAGCAGTGCCGTGCGCGCTGCCACCAGCCCTCTGATCTTTTGCGACTCCCCTAAATTTCCGTGCACCTCTTCCTTTTCACAGTCCAAACTCCCCCCGTATGAGTTTCGGCTGGATCTGGGGTTTAGTGTCGTAGGAAAGGGGTTCAATGCCGTTGGGAGTCTCCGTTTTCCTCCCACCAGAGAAAGCCAGCCAGGTAGTCCGGTACCCGCTCTTTCAGCGTGCGCATCTCCGTACCTCAGCTTTTTGCGGCTCCTCTGGGTCTCTGTGAGCCCCTCTCTTTCCCTCTAGCTGTAGAACTTCCACTCAGCCAGCCTTCCTGTGGTTCTGGATGATGTCCATTCTGTCTTTTAGTTGTAGTTTTGAAATTGTTGTGTGAGGCAGCAGTGTAGGTGTTTACCTATGCCGCCATCTTGGATTCTCTCCGGTTCTCAACCTTTTTAATGCCGTGACCTTTAATACTGTTCCTCATGTTGTGGTGACCCCTGTTGATGAAAGGAGCCATATGCTAACCTGACAAGCTCAGGGGAGGCCTGCGTGATGGTCTTGCAAACTCAGAGATCTATAATAACCACAAAAGGTGGTTTGAAAATTAAATATTTAACTACAAACAGGTTATAGTGGGTAGTCATGTCCTAGGCTGATATTTTCCCTGACAAAGATCAACTTAGATCTTCTTTACTGAGCACATTTGCCTTTTTGCCTCTAATTTAAGATATCTGTGAGATATCTGGGTAACTTGTAACTTGCTTGAACCCCTAAGGGCACAACAAATGGCACTGGGACATCCCCTGATTGTTATTGTTATCAAGTTAATTGTCAACTGTTAATTACATTAAAGTACCCTGTATCCATCTCTGTAAAAGAAGCACATGTCCATCATTTCACTTTTTACATTTCACATTTCACTATCCCAGAGGTTTCCCCTGCTTTGCTTTATCCCACCTCCCTAATCTATCACCAATGAATTTCATGTAACTCACCTATGTCCCTTTCCTTTGATTGCAATGTGTAAATACAAATGTAACCCTCCATTCTCCAGAGCATTATATCAATTCATTGAGGTTCTTCCTGACATATGTCAACAGTTTGGCTCAAATAAACTCAAAAAATTCTTTATAGGTTTCAATGTTTTTGTTTGTTTGTTTGTTTGTTTTCCCTGTTAACACAGCCAAAATGCAGAGACAAAAAAACAGGTCACAAATGAAAGAAATGGAAGAAAGCAAGCCACTGGATATAGAGTTCAAAACCACGGTTATAAGGTTTTTCAAGAATTTTCTAGAAAAGGCTGATAAATTTAGTGAAATTCTCAAGGATATAAAAAAGGACCAACTAGAAATTAAGCATACACTGACTGAAATAAGAAATAATATATAGAGATCCAACAGCAAACTAGAGCAGTGGTTCTCAACCTTTTTAATGCCTCAACTCTTTAATATAGTTCCTCATGTTGTGGTGACCTCCAACCATAAAATTATTTTTGTTGTTACTTTATCACTGTAATTTTGCTACTCTTATAAATTGCAATGTAAATATCTGTTTTCTGATGGTCTTAGGCTCTACAGCAGCGGTTCTCAACCTGTGGGTCATGAGCCACAGGTTGAGAACCGCTAGCAGGGTTGCCTAAGACCATAGGAAAACACAGATTTTTACATTATGATTTATAACAGTAGCAAAATTACAGTTATGAAGTAGCAACAACAATAATTTTATGGTTGAGGGTATTAACAACAAAAACAAAAAAACGATTGAAACCTGTAGAGAATTTTTGTGAGTTTATTTGAGCCAAACTGTTGACATATGCCGGGAGGCAGAACTTCAATGAATCGAGATAATGCTCCAGAGAATAGAGGGTTACATTTGTATTTATACATTGCAATAAAAGGAAAGGGACATAGGTGAGTTACATGAAATTCACTGGTGATAGATTAGGGAGGTGGGATAAAGCAAAGCAGGGGAAACCTCTGGGATAGGGTAAAAAGTGAAATGATGGACATGTGCTTCTTTTACAGTGATGGATACAGGATACTTTAATGTAATTAACAGTTGACAATTAACTTGATAACAATAACAATCAGGGGATGTCCCAGTGCCATTTGTTGTGCCCTGAGGGATTCAGGGTAAAAAGGAAGTTACAAGTTACCCAGATATCTCACAGGTATGTTATCTTAGAGCAGTGGTTCTCAACCTTCCTAATGCCGCAACCCTTTAAGACAGCTCCTCATGTGGTGGAGACCCCCAACCATAAAATTATTTCCGTTGCTACTTCATAACTGTAATTTTGCTACTGTTATGAACTGTAATGTAAATATTTGATATGCAGGATGTATTTTTGTTGTTACAAATTGAACATAATTAAAGCATAGTGATTAATCACAAAAACAATATGTAATTATATATTGTGAAATATTTATTTCTAATTACAAATAAATGAAATTTTTTGTTTTGAATCATGGTGTAGCATGGGTAACAGTCTTCATATAACAACAGTAAACTACATTGCTACACTTTGCTAACCGAGGAGCGGTCTGTTGGTTCCTAAGACCATGGGAAATATGTGTTTTCTGATGGTCTTAGGCGAGCCCTGTGAAAGGGTCGTTTGACCCCCAAAGGGGTTGCGACCCACAGGTTGAGAACCGCTATCTTAGAGGCAAAAAGGCAAATGTGCTCAGTAAAGATCTAAGTTGATATTTGTCAGGGAAAATATTGGCCTAGGACATAACTACCCACTATAACCTGTTTGTTGTTAAATATTTAATTTTCAAACCATCTTTTGTGGTTATTTTAGGTTTCTGAGTTTGCAAGACTGCCACACAGACCTCCCCTGAGTTTGTCAGGTTAGCATGTGTCTCCTTTCATCCACCGCTGCTTCCCTGAGTTGATAGAGTGACTTTGTGTGCTAGGTGTCCTTTAGGACCCAGTGGCTCATCCTCCCCAGTTACCTTAGTGCACCCCTTTGTGGGCTGTGTGTATAATCTTGTAGTTAAGCCTTGATTGTTGTTAATATCACTGGAAAGAATTAACCTTTAAGCCAATTGGCTGTGAGGATCAGCTGTGTCTACACTGGGAGAACTTCTGTGCTGGAGACACCCTTATGAGATAAGATTTGCTTCATGGGGGCTTTTGTGCTCCCTGAGTCTGTCCCCTGAGTGTGTCCCTTATGGATCTGAGGAGTTGTAATCTGGATGGTCCCACTCTGACCCCTGGGTACACTGGCTCTTGGATCTCCAAGGAGGTGCTAATGTAGCCTCTGCCTGAGGCCATCCAGCAGGAGTTACTGAGAGATCTTCAGATTCCTCTTCTTCGTTTGGGTTTTGGAGGTGCCCAGATGAGGCCCAGCTGTGAAGCAATGCAAGCTGCTGCAGGGCCTTGGGCCTTCTTTTGGATGTTCTGGGTCTCACTGACTCAGCTGCAGTTTGTTAGGTAAGTTTAGAATTCAAAGGAGCAGGCCATTCATATGCAAAGCATCTGCATTCAGGTTGGATGGGGCAGAGTCTCAGGGTGGAGCAAACAGCAATTGCTTCCCATCAGTCCTAAGAGGCCTCTGGGTCTCAGTGTCTTTTGGTATTCACTGTAAGCACCTCTGAGAGAAAGTCACCCTTGAGTTTCACCCGCTGCCATACAGTCCAGTTTCTCCCCATATGAGTCTGGGTCCCCAGAGTCTCCCTGGAAGTGGAGTTCAGAGCAGCCAGGAGCTTTTGTCTCCTTCCCCGATTGAGAAAATCAGCCGTGTACTCAGTTGCCAACCCTCTCCACGTGTACCTCTATTACCTCTGTCTTTTCTTCCACAGCTCCTGTGAGTCTCAGTGTTCTTTTCTCTTTCCTTCTAGTTGTAGAATTTCCACTCAGACACCCTTCCTGTGGTTCTGGATGTGATCCATGTTGTCTTTTAGTTGTAGTTTTGAAATTGTTGTGCAAGGCAGCAATTCAGGTGTTTGCCTATGCCGCCATCTTGGTTTTCCTAGAAGTGTTTCTTTTTCTAAACTCAGGTATTTGGGTGAAACAGCTTCTCAAATTTCCTGTACATTCTTAAGATCCTGTATTTGGAAGGTCACCCAGAGAA
Organism: Lasiurus borealis; assembly: GCA_004026805.1. NCBI lineage: Eukaryota > Metazoa > Chordata > Mammalia > Chiroptera > Vespertilionidae > Lasiurus > Lasiurus borealis. The sequence goes on along the minus strand of PVJN01034901.1, from coordinate 17,112 downwards.
TGTCGGTATTGGAAGTAAACTAACTTAGAGATGTTCTTTAGACCCATTCCATCCTAACAGACGAAGGAATTGAGACTCAGGAAGGCGGAGCCACTTTCTGAAAGTCACACAGTCAGTAGTTGGAAACACTATGGCTCTCAGCATCCAATACACTTTTTACCCTTCCTTAATTAAATATTTTAAAAAAAATTTTTTTAATTTTTTAAAGAGAGAGAGTAACATTCATGTGAGAGCGAAACATTGACTGGCTGCCTCCTGCATGCCCCTGACCAGGGTTTGAGTCCACAACTCAAGCAGTTCCCTGACGAGGAATCAAACTGGCAACCTTTCAGGGCAGGATGATGTCCAACCAACTGGGCCACACCATCCAGAGCCACTCTTCACCTTTAAAAATATTATTATGGAAGAAAGGAAAAAAGATGTGTGAATAACTAATACCTCTTAACCTGTCCCAATTTCTGATTAGGAATAATCATAATAACAATAAATAAAAGAGTGTAGACCCTGATCACATTTATTGATAATCCCGCTATTTTTGTGGTTATGAATTTATTTTGAGGAGAGTTGTCATTAGGAAAAGTGTTTAATAAGGTGTAGTTGTCAGCTGTCATTTTGTAAATCTAGTATTATTAGGAAGAATTGTAAATGTTAGCAATTATTGAAATGCCTAATTAAGGGTGATTATTTTGACTATTAAAATGAATGCATCATCATAAAAAAAGATTAAGAATTACTGCTGTCAAGTAACGAAACACCTGCTTTGCCAAATCAGGGTAGCAGGGAGGAAATCAAATAAGATAAATAATGTGTGTGAAAGTAGAATCTAATTGTAAGAGCATCATGTAAGAGGAATGAAATAGCAAAACCCTAAGAAAGCAACAAGAAGGAGGTTTTTGTTTTGAATGTTTGTTGTTTTTAACTTTAAAATGTACCTCTGCCTGGGTAGACAATTGACTCAAGCTGTAGGCAGCCTAGCAGTCTCTATGCTTTTTCCAGCAGCCGGCTGGTCTGTGAAAGCCCTCCTGTCATCCTCACCAATGGAAGAGCTGTGCCAGCTGTATGTTTATAATCACTGACCTTGGAACTCCTGTGCCTGCTTCCTGTTTTCTAAGCTATCCACTTGCCTCTCCACTTTCTGTATGTATCTCCAGGCAGCACATTCCAACACTTGTATTCTAACTTGTAGACCTAGCTTCTCAATAACTGTTTGACCTTGAGCAAATTATTTGAATTCCTCTAGCATCCACTGCTCCATCTCTCCCCAAGTTGGTTGTCAAAGTTAAATCAGGTAATACATCTCAAGAGCTTAGCACGGTGCTAGACAGATTGTAAAACACGTAGCACCACAACTCTATTCATTTTCTGTAATTTATTTAACTGTTGGTTTGTTTATCTTTTCTTCTACTTAGATTTTTCTCTCAAACAAATAAGCTTTCACAGGTGTTTTCAATGTAGAGAACAACAAAGGAATAAGATGGGAAATATACCAGTGTAAGTTAATTGTTTGGCAATTTGTACATAATTTATTTCATTGCGTAATTTATTTCACTTATTTATGTCCAAAACTTTGGCTGTTTTATAAAGAAATAAATTAATTCCCAAACTCTCAACCTCATACAGGCTCACACATTTGACGTTCAGAAGCAATATTTATAACAGCATATTGTAGGGGGTTTAGAGCAAGAGAATGGTGTCTGTTTCTTGTGATGGCTGAATGGGCCATTTCTCTTTGGATCTGCATCCTTGTTCTGAAGCTGCTGTGTAAACTATATTCACTATATGAATATAGACTATTGTATTGCTAAGTCATTGTGAAATGTTGACTCTCCTGTGAAAGAGAAATGTTGGAAATGGAACATTTTCTGTACAGGGCCTATTGTTCTATGAGCACTTTGGAAATGTTTGCTATTTGCATTAAAAATAATCACTTAGAAGCTTTCACTTAAAACAGGGTTTTTGGATCCAGTAATAGGTTCTCTAGGGCATCACCCTCTGGTTGGTTGGGGGGAGTCCCTGTGACTCTTCCCATGTGACAGTGTAGCCTTGACAGCTGCAGACCCCATTGAATGGCCAGTGGGTGGCTTTTCCTTCTAGACGCTTTGGCATTTAACCCTCCTTAGAGCTAAGAAGAGCCCAAATAAAAACAAGCTGACAGAATGGACTGCATGGGATTGTCACTCAGCAGTTGTTTTGTTGTGCAAATGCGTAGTCTGACCTCAGATCCCCATCATTATTAACATTTACATTCCTGGGGGGGGGGAGTTGATAACAGCAAATGACCTTGTTCTAGCACAGCCATCAGAATGCCATCAGCCAAATTGATCTGGTAGAAGGTAGTAATCTAGACTTCAGTGGGCAACGATCATGTAAAAACGTTTCACGAGAGGAGGCTGAACATTATACAGAAAGCAAATAACAGTGTTACCAAGAGTCTGTTCTTTGTTCAAAACTTTGCATGAAATAAAGAACAATTAACCCATAGAGACCTCAGTCCATTAATTGTGACTCTGTTTTGATAGGTCATTTCAGGGGAGATCTGAGTAGTATCAACTCAAATAAACTGTTCAATCAGCAGTTTATTTGTGTCTCTATACAAAAGTGAGAGCATGTATTACTGAGTAATAAAAAATGATAACTGAGTGGTCTACTGAAAAAAGTAAGAGATGATAATTGACCTGTCTGACAGATAATTCTATTAAACGTGACCTACACTATACAGAAATCAATAGGAATGATGGAGGAATTACCCAGAACTTTCCCTATTATTTCCCACTGATACATTCCTCTAGTAACAGAATGACGATATGAAAGCACCATTTCAGATTTTCTTGAAACAATTATTATCATTTCTGCCTTCCCTTGATGTCCACAATCTGCTTCTCTTTCACCTGAATGCCTTTCCTTTTGACTCTGCACCTAACTGATTCAGTTTCTGGGTTAAGTGACTCTACATTGATACATTCATTCAGAACCCTGAATGCGGGTTCAGATTTTTTCAGATTCTAAAACACTGATTTCTAGCACAGCCTCCTCCTCTAGCCCCTAGAGAACCAACCATACTTTTATTGGGCACTTCCTGCTCAATGTGGCGTGTATGGAAATACTAAAACTAAGGTGCTCACCCCAGAACTGGTGATGTTGGACAGAAACGTACATTGTGAGCTGAATGTATTTATGAGTCTGGACAGGAATAGCCCCAGTCCGAACTGTGATGTACTTTAGCAGTTTGTCATATTCATGTTGAGTGAATGGGTGGCTGAATAGACAATGAAGGTGACAGATACAGGAATAAATTACTAAGGTTAGTTGAAAAAGTTCATTTTGCTTAGAACAGTGTATTTCCTGTTACTTATAACCTTAATTTTCAGTAAGGTCTTTATTTCTAACTAAAGTTTCATACTGATATAAGTAGACAATTTCTAGGGTAGTTCTCATTGAGACTGTCTACTATTTTAACCTTATGGCACACAATGACTTCAGATAGGGTGATCCCTGTAGTGGTCGCTAGAGGTCAGGATAAAGCCAAGAACCAGATGGGCAAAGGACCATTCTGCTCAATGCCACATGTTGTGGGGAGTTGATTGAGAGACAGTCTTAGTTTCAGAGCAGGAACAGACTAAAATCTCAATTAGGAGCCAGACACAAATATCAATACATGAAGAATGCACAGAATAGGGAGAGGAAAGGTGACAAGTGTTAAAAGGACACAAGAGTCAGAACACAGCCGGAATCCTGAATACCCTTGGATACCCAAGCCAATATCGTGATAAGTCAGAACCAAACCTGAAGATAGAATTAGAACTTTTCATGAGGAGGAAAGGATCTATTGCTCTAATGACATTCAAGTGGGTCTAAACACTGCTATTCATTTATTGGATATCAATTTGAAAACTATTGCCTTGCAATGAGTCATATCTTTGGCCATAAACTTTTTTCATCTTAATTTGAGAGACAATGATGGCTGACATAGTTATAAAAAAGATAGTATGAAATTCAGTCTATTCTTCCCTGAGAAAGCTGTTGATGATCTAATTTTATCATTTACAATATTTTTTGTTGTGCATCCTATGTATCAACTAAAAACCAAATATGAACAAATTGTATAAATTATAGCAAGTACAATATATAATTGAGAAACACATGATTCTTAATGCTCTTTGACAAGCAATTAAATCTGTAGTGATGTCTAATTGTAAATACATTGACATAAGAGTTATTTAAAACCAGTGAAATAAAACTGACTACTGCCCATACATATGGACACAGAGAATGACATAAGATTGTTTTTCAATTCCAATGGCATGACCTGTTTTCAGAACATGCTGAGAGAAATGCCAGCTAATCAGAATTTGACCTCTCTAACCCCCCAATTCATCATTTCCCTAAACCTTGTCAGGCCTGCTTGCTATATTGTATGTAGGAAGTTCTGCTCTCATTAGGACAAGAATCAGAAAGGATGTGTGATTCTCCCTTGGGTTCTAGCTGTCTAGATTATTCCCTACACAAAGCTAAGAATCCCAATAAACATTTGTTGATTTTACCTGAATAGTACTTTATTCAGGTGCCATCATCTATTTTTAAGGGCGGTCAGTGTGTCACTGTTCAGGAATCTGACTCTTGGAATCTCATGTTGCCCCAAGCTTGTGTATATAAACTTGACCCCTTACACCAAGCCCTCAAAAGTTCAGTCCTTGTTCTTTCTGCACGTTTCCCAACTGAGCAGTAGTGTTTCAAATTATGTGAACTCAGTAGAGGTGGTTATTAACATCATGTAAAACATAAGGCACACTTTAACCAAGAATGAATTTTTTTATAATGTCCAATGGATTAAAAGTTGTTGAACATTATAACCAAATTATTATACCTACCAGAAATAAAGTTAGATTTTTGTGTTAACTCAAATTTTCTCCCAGTAAATGCCAAGGCTGTGAATTTCTGCATGTGGCTAACTTGTTTGAATAATTTGATCCCAACTAAAATTTAGTTTCTAAAAGCTCCATTGTTATTTTATTGTATCTTCCCATAACTCAAAAAGACTTTGTTGAATGCTCCTCTCCAAGTGCTCATTTGCATTTCACTGGATTCTCCTGTTTTATCTCCACACCACAAAGAAATAATGCACTCTTCCTTAGAAAAGACAGCATGTGGCAGCAACCCGATACAAATCAAGAATCGTACTTTTAGTAACTGATCTTGTCATTCTTTGGAACAGGGAGACCTGTTTCCTTTTGTGAAACCAGTTGGGACTCATTGGGAGTGTTATTCTTCCTTTTGCTGGGGAATGAGAAGGACTTTGGTTAGAACTAAAGAACTACTTTTAAAGAATCTGGTAAATATTAGGTATAAGATCAATGCTGTATGTTGTAACTTAGGTGTCTTTCTGTGTTTTCTAGGAAATTCTTTGTCCTTCTTTAAATAATAACCAAGTATTCTTAAAACACTTATGTAGTTGAAGGCCTGGCAATTAAGATGAGTGTAAATTTCTGGTCATTGAATTTAGAAACTATCTTCACTGTAATTTATAGAACAAATATAATATGTGGTAATTTCTCATTAATTCCATTCAATTTACCAAATACTTGTAAATGCCATTATGTGTACAACATTGTGTTAGAAACCAGATGATATGAAAATAGAACATATAAAGGTTTTACCTTCAAGAAACTGACAACTCAATGGAAGAAATTAAACAAGCATCCAAATAAATACAATATAACAAAGTGGTAATATGCAAATTGGCCCTCACACCCTCATGCCACAGATGGCCACCCCTATATTGTCACAGATGGGCAGCACGGGATGGCAGTTGGGGGTGACCAGGCCTGCAGGAGGAGAGAGCAGTTGGGGGCGACCAGGCCTGCAGGGGAGCCATTAGGGGGCTATAAGGCTTGTAGGCAGAGTGCTTAGGGCAATCAGGCAGCCAGGCAGGCAAGTGGTTAGTAGCCAGTAGTCCTGGATTGAGAGAAGGATGTCTGACTGTTAGTTTAGGCTCAATCTCTGTGGGATCAGACCTAAATTGGCAATTGAATATCTCCCCAGATGCCCCTGATTGGAGAGGGTGCAGGCTGGGCTGAGGGACATGCCTCCTGTGCCTGAATTTCATGTACTGGTCCTCTAGTGTAGTATAAAAGTCAATATGAGAAATACCCAAAATGTGTTATAAACAAAGTATTAAGAGTTAACACTAACTGGGATTGGTCTCAAATACTGGGGAATCAGTAGACAGAGGTGCCTCTTTCCAATTTGCAAGCAACCAAAATCAAACAAAAATAGAGAAATGAGAATGAAGATAAGAGACCCTGCTGGATTCTAATGCTAATGTTTGCCATGAGTTCATACTATGTCACTCTGGGCAAGCCAATTATTCTTATTTATCTTTTCCTTAAAATGAAGGCATAGGACTGTTGATCCTAATGGGCTCTGTAGTGTGCTGAAATAGCAACAAATATCAGAGTAGTAAGTAGGAGATGGGGTGGCTTATCCCTGAGTGCTCATTAAATTAGCTTTGTGTCACTTAACTTGCTCAGGCCTTGTTGCCTCATTTTAAAATGAGCTTGTGGGGTCAGAAGACATCAATACTTACAGAGCTCCGGGCTTGCATAATTATACACAAAACAAACACCAATTTCTATTGGCATATTCTACCAGAGTAAAGAAATGTTGCCTTTTCATTTTTTAAATTGTCTATTCTATCAGTGAGTAGCATTGGTTTTTGCATACAGTTATTGGTCAGTATGCATATGTTTAATCATCAAGAAATATGACAAGTAGTAACTGGTGCTGAGAAAGTTAGACACAATGCTTTGAAAATGCCATATATTTAGCAGGGTGTAATTGCAAAAATAATGAGGTATGCTGGGTAAAATATAGTGCATCTACTAGTGGTAGAAAAAAGTGTACTCATTAATTAAACAAGCATTTAATTAGTCATTTTTTTTGTGCAAGTCAACCTCCTAGACATTAGAGACAATCTTGACATTTCAGTTATGATCTCTTTTCTGCACAGAATTAAATTGCATAATCACTCAAGCCTAGGCTGTGATAAGTGCTATGAAAAAATATAATATGGTGTGATGAGCACAAAACAGCAGGGTACCTGATCTGATGGAATGGAGAAGCATTTTTGGGAATGCAGCAGTTGAGTTAAGATCTAAAAGAGTGAAACTGGGAAAGAGAATTATTATTTCAGGTCAGATGAGGCCAGAAGGAGCAGACCTACAGAAAGCTGCACCAAGGATGAATATTGAGTTGTAGGTGGAGATGGGCTGTAGCTTACAGAGAGAACTTGGCATTTTACTGTACAGTATGTGAGATTTTGTGCAAGGAATCACATAAATATGTTTTGAAACATACTTTGGCTACTATGTGGGAATAGACTATAGGAGTCAAGGCTGGAAGCAAGAGAATCAGTTAGAAGGCTAGTGCATTAGTCCAGGCAAGAGATGATGACTTGAACTTGGACATGGCTAGACTATGAATGTTTTAGTAAAAGGAGGTATTTTTGATGTGTCAGTTGAGGCCACAGAGGAAGTAGGACTCAAATCAGATCATGAAAACCAGAAGAACTTTGAGAGAGATGGTTACCTCTGTCAGGGCAGGAAGAACCTGGAGATAAACATGTCCTGCTGTTTAGAGGGACATTGAGTGGCTGTAACTGGAACCCTGTTGGAACCCTTATGGAAGTAGAGGGAAGCATGAGAGTTAGTTGAGAGGTCTTTGAATGCCTATCTCAGAAAATGGGAGAATATTTCTTAGGTAATAACAAGACCATTGCTGAATCAATGGGAAGGGTCCATGGAGTAGCGGTTATTAAATGAGGAACGTTTGTGGTCTTTATTTTCAAATGAATAACAAGGAATTTGTTTGAGGATCTGGCATTACGAGGAGGATAATTTATAGTTTCTCATTTTCTTCATTGCCCTGCCTGCCCTATCTCCATGAGTTTATCACTTGGGAAGTAAATCAGGATTTCAGCAGAAACTATTATCAAGGCACTCAAAAGTTCACATTAAGCCTCATTATAATTTTTTCGGATAAGTTCTACTCCTAAGTTTACTTAAGATGCAAATCTTTGTTTTCCTAGATGGGTGAGAGCAGTTTCCTTCCCTAAAGAGAAATATTTATTTTTAAGTAGATACAGTGAATCAGAGTATTGTGTTGTTTTAGTTCTAGGAATTGCATAAAAAATAATGCACTCATTCATCCTGCCTTGTGGATGTATTTCTCATCCCCAGAACAACTTATTTATCTTTAATATTTTTCTCTATTGCAATTTCAACAAAATATATTGTCATGGACATACTTTATAAGAAAAACCAAGTATTAAAACTGGGAAAGGGCTCCTACTTGCCCACCTACATACAGTTGTTTGCAAACCATCATTCCAGTTTATCCTCTATTCACAGCTGACTCATACAGGCAACAATGACTACTGAACTGCTACATAACCCTTTCTAGGCCAAACACCAGTCTTCTCTTATTTATAAAGCAATGAAGAAGAAAAACCCAGTAACTTATAATCCTATGTATCAATGATCAGTGACTCTATAAAAATAGATCTAGTAGGACAACTTCTCACCATCTTCACTGTTACCAACTCAAATCACATGATCTCTCTGGTATATTATTGCCATCTGAATGCTACCCACTAACTGCTCTTGAATTTTCAACCTTGCTTCCTATAATGAGTTGCATAGTGTCTTCTCACAATTAATGCTCACTCAGAATCTGACTTTATTGGGAAATGAGATCTTTGTAGATGTACTAGAGGTAAGGATAGAGATGGGACCCTAGTAGATGAGAGTGGGTCCTAAATCACATGAGCTCATCCTTATAAGAGACAGAAAAGGAGAAGACACAGAAACACAGAGGAGATATGAAAACAGAGGTAAATATTGGGGTGATGCATGTATAGCCACAGAGCATCAAAGATGTCCAGCAATCACCATAGGCTTGAAGGTACTTATGTCAGAATGTCTCTCAGAGTCTCCAAAAGGAACCAACCTGTTGACACTTTGATTTTAAACTTCTGATAAATTTCTATTGTTTTAAGTGACCCAGGTTGTGATAATTAGTTATGGGTGACCTGAGAAACTCTTGCATCTACCTTATTCCCTTGTCTTCTGTGCCTCTTTGCTGTTCCTTAAACAACCAAGACACACTCCTGACTGGAGCCTTCACATTGCCATCATCTCTCAGGGAGTCTTCCCTCAGTTATCTGCACAGCTTGCCCTGGCACCTCCTTAATACTGTGCCCAGGTTACTTCTTTCTCCAGATCCTCTCTGATGATCAGTTTAAAATAGCATACCCTCCACCTTGTTCCTTATCCTTCCCCTCTGCCCTATTATTCTTCCTAGCGCTTATCACCTTTTGGCAAATGTTTTCCTCCTTTACTTGCATATTATATGGCTCCTCCCTCTAGTCTATAAGCCTGTTTCCCTCACACCCACCTGTATTCCTAGCACCTATAACAGTGTATGTCCCAGCATACCCAGGCATAGGCAAATAAAATAATTAAGCTAAAAAAAGTTATTTTACTTCACATATATTTGTCTAATTAGTTCATTCACTCATAAAATATTTATTGAGTCTATAAGCTCAGTTCTTTGAAGAATATTATGATGTATAAAACTTGGTCTTTGCCATCAGGGAACTTAAAACTTAAAAGAGAAAATCATATATTTTGAAAAAATAAAGAGTAAGTCAGAATAACAGAAAGGCTCTAAAGTAAGAGTTCCATGGTTCACAGACTGTGCCATTGTTTTTTTTTTTTTTTCTTTTAAATATATTTTATTGATTTTTTTACAGAGAGGAAGGGAGAGGGATAGAAAGTCAGAAACATCGATGAGAGAGAGACATCAATCAGCTGCCTCCTGCACACCCCTTACTGGAGTTGTGCCTAAAAGCAAGGTACATGCCCCCAACCGGAATCGAACCTGGGACCCTTCAGTCCGCAGGCCGTCGCTCTATCCACTGAGCCAAACCGGTCTTGGCTGTGCCATTGTTTTTGGTATTTAAAATACTTTAATTAATTCATATTTTTTAGATGATATTCCTTGGAAAGTCACAATACAGACCAGTGAGTGACATGCTCCTTCCAAAACACAAAGTGCTATAGAGCTCAGGAAGGGATGCAATTTCAGGCCGAGTTATTCAGGGAAGGCTTCCTGGGTGAGGTGGTATTTGAGCAAAGCTATGAAGGTATGCATGATGTTGGTAGGTGGAGGGTATCAGAGTGTGCTCTGAGGGCAGCAAATAATACCACTGTTCTGCCAAATGTGCAACGTGTCTAGTTTTAGTGGGAAAGAAGCCTGGAAAAGTGGATGATAGACTGAAATATCCTGCATATGGTGCTATTTTCTTTCAATTCCTCTGATTCTGTTTGAGGGAAAGAGAAAACAGGTTGAAGGAATCTCTGTCATTCAAATACATTTGAAAAATTTTGTGACTCAGGCTTTCCCCCTTAAATCCCTAGGCATCATTTGCTTCTTCTCCCCTGACCCCAACTATTTTAAGGACTAAAGCCCCACAATCAATCCAGGGCTTGAGCAAGAGTGTTTCTAGTAGAAAATGGCAAATTGAATGAATGAGAGGTATTCATTGAGCCTGTTTTTCATTGTTGGTTTGCCTCAAGGGGAATAGTATTGAGAAGAGAAATTTCTAAGTTTCTATCCCCTAGTTGTGGCCTTTCTCACCTCTAACTAAGCCATCCCTCTTTGCCATCCCTGCCTCTGACACATTGTATTTTCCCCTTTGCACATTCTTTTGCCATCAACCATGCCCTTTCTTGCTCATAATGGGGTAGTACGTACTCAGAGAAGAGGAGTTAACTTGATTTTTATTTAACTTGATTTGTTTACTGATTCCTCTCCCTTCCTGTCTTCTTAGCTCCCCCTAGGAAGTTCTTGACCCTGTGCTTACTATCTTGCCATTCCCTCATCAGGATCAGAGAACCGGGCACATACCAGGTATCTAATTAAAGCTCATCACATTGAACTCAATTGTCATGGAATGAGTACTATTTCACTACTTTAACTCTCATATCTACATCAGCAAATTTCAAATCTATTTCTCTGACCAGATATGGTCTCAATCCTATATCCCCAGAAATGTAATATTGTAAGAGAACACTGAATATAAAATTAGGAGACAGAAATCAGAATGTTGGCTATGCTCCCCGCTAAGTATGTGTATTTAAAACATAGCCCGAGATTTCTACTGTTCTCACCTGCAAAGTTGGGGTGATAATAATCATATCCACATCTCATTTGGGAAATAAGCCAAGATGCATGAACAAGAAGTTGTGCTATCTTATGTCACCCTGTTGAATATTTGCCATCATGCCACAACAGTCACTCTCTCTATAAATTCTATCCCTTTTTGGAATTTTTCTTTGTCTATTAATGACACTACCACTCTCTGGTTTAAATTTAGTTGCTATTTTTTTTTACTGATCATCTTTTCTTTATTTAGCTGCCATTTTGAGCTTTTGCCTCTTCTTTCAAAATGCATTTCAAATATATCTAATCTAAAGTAGAAGTTTGTCCCTAATTTCTACCTTTGTCTTCTAACCAATCTCTACTATCTGTGGTATTTCACATCCACTTTAAAGACTAATTTTCAAATGGAAACCCTCTAGTTTTTCCCCATTGTTTTTCTATTTATTCTCATTCATTTGCTCTTTTTATTACCTAACATCCTTTAAATGCCTATTTCATGCCCAAGCTATGTGTAAAATGCTAAGGATTAATAAGAGGAGACCCACAGCTTCAGGAAGATACCCGAATCCTCATCAGAATATAAATGTTTAAATTCTGCATATATTATTTCCCCTCTGATCTTAATTTCCTTTTCTTCCAGCACATTGCTTACTTCCCATGCCACTCCAGGCAGCAGAGATTCTTCATTCCTTCATGACTAATACATTACATTCAATTTGAATTAAGATATTGTTCATGCTGCTACCCAGCCCAGAATGTCCTTTGTTTATTAAGCAAACATTCATTGATCCACTTTTGTGCAAGGCACTATCCTTTCCGAATATCCTTCATGGTTTAATATAAAATGTACTTTGTCCCACTTGAGCTCAAGCCTAAAATACTACTGCCTTTATCTGTACCTTATGGGGATACTGGATGCAGTGTTACTCACAGTCTCCTGACTTTCCTTACTTGTGTTTATCTTGCTTATACACAACGAGATTATAAACTTGAGGATCTAGAATCATTATTAACTTTCTATATCTCCTTTTCCCTCTCCTCTCCCTGTGCCCACCTCCACCTTACAGTGAGCTGCCTGAAAGTAATTTTTGCAGATACTTTATAATAAAATAAAGTATTGAAAGATGAGATACTGGCCCATACCCCCATTGCTCACTATGATAAAGCAACTTACTAATGTTTGTTCTATGGAAGATTAGTTCTGTCAGAAATAGTGTTAGAAAGAGCTTCCATACTCAAATATGATTGAGAAATAATGGGTTACATAATGTTCGACTGGTTTATTTACAGCAGGACTTCTCAGATCCTTTAGTGTGCCAATAAACATTGAATTCTACCAGGAACTGTTGTTTCCCAAACCTACTCAACTACAAGACACATTTTTTTTTTTGTGGCACATTTTTCAAGTTGGTACTCAACAATCATACCTCCAGAGTTGCCCATATTAGACCTCAGTGAACCTTAGAATTCCTGGAGTTCAGTTCCAGGTTTATAATAGCTGCATGAGGTAGCACCTGGCTCCATTCTGTATCAGTATTTTGTCATCTTCATGCCCTCCAGGGATTGTCACAAGCAGACAAAGATAAAAACAAATATGAAGCAATGTAAGCAAACATGGAACATTATAAACTGAGTCATTAATGATGAGTAAAAGGGCAGTGATGAACCTCTAGCATTAGTTTATAGGGGTTCCTTAGCAGGTTGAGTAGAAGCAGACAGGCCATATTCAAAGAGCACCAGATTAGAGTTTAGGAGACCTGGGTTCCACCTCTGGCTTTGGCCTTAACTGCCCTATTATTTGAACAGGTACTTAATGTGTTCAGGTCCCGTTTTTCTTCTATTTATAAAATGAAGGGGTTAGATTCAATAAGCACTAAAATTCCTTCCAGGGTTGTGTCTATGTTTATGTAATGCAGGTTCTTTACTTTTTAGGTGGATTTTGACCTCTGCATACAAACCCATGAAACATGCCTAAGACATACTAGGTGTGTCAGTTAATAATGTGGAGTTTTTTAATAGATAAAGTTACACATATGTTAATGTATGTGCAATTTGATATGTATGGTGTTTTGTTGAGTTGACAGCAAGCTTCAAAACTTCATATGTCAAATTTGCTGAAGGTGTTCATATCATAGACAAAAATGTAGAATTTTGTGCAAAAAAATCACTTGAAAAAAGTCTTAAATCATTACTTTAATTTGAAGAAAAAGTTATCGTATACTTGGGGAAGTTTATGGTGAATATGCTCCATTTCAAGATACTTGTGAACACTGGTTTAAACACTTTAAAAGTGGTGATTTCAATGTGAAAGACAAAGAATGCCCAGGTTAACAGAAAAAGTTTGAAGACCAACAGTTACAAGCATTATTGGATGAAGATGTATGTCAAAAACAACTTGCAGAAAGATTAAATGTTGCTTAGCAAACAATTTGATGGTTTACAAGCAATGGGAAAGATTTTAAAGGAAGGAAAATGGGTGCCTTATCAATTGAAGGAAAGACAAATTGAAAACCAAAAACTCATCAGGAAAATGTTGCTTCAACAGCATAAAAGAAAATCTTTTTTGCACTGAATTGTGACTGGCAATGAAAAGTGGATTTATTTTGAGAATCCCAAGTGCACAAAATCATGGGTTAATCCAGGTCAACCATTAATATCAACTGCAAGGCCAAATCACTTTGGAAAGAAGGCAATGGTCTGCATTTGGTGGGATCAGGAAGGTGTGGTGTATTATGAGCTTCTAAAACCAGGTTAAACCATTAATACTGATCAGTACCAACCACCAATAATTAATTTGAACCATACTTTGGTCAGGAAATGACCGGTATGGGCCAGAAGACACAGCAAAGTAATTTTGCTTCATGGTGATGCACTATCACACACTTTAAAATCAGTTAAAGACACATTAAAAGATCTGGCCTGGAAAGTATTAACCTACCCGCTGTATTCACCAAACCTTGCTCCTTCAGATTACCACTTGTTCCGATCGATGGCACACACACTTTCTGAGCTGCACTTCAAAACATATGAAGAAGTAGAAAATTGGGTCTCTGAATGGTCTGCCTCAAAACAAGAAAAGTTCTAATGTCCATCGCTAGTTGTACACATTTCCCCCCATCTTTCAGGTAATTTGGCTTCATATGTCAAATTACCTGAAAGATGGGGGAAATGTGTAACTAGCGATGGACATTACTTTGAATAAAGCACTTTTGATGTTTCTCTTGAAATTATCATGTATTCTTTGATTACAAAATTCTTATTAACTGGTATACCTAGTAGACATAGTGCATGATGTACCAGAATTTCTATGACAAGGTACTAGTATGTGTAGGTGACTGGTATATGTTTCCTGTTCCTGCTGGTACTTTGCGTGCTGGTTCCCTAGAGATAATAAACTGAGTTTGTTAGTTTGGAAATGTAATTTCAGTTACTCATTCTGAAGTGAAAGAGCCTCCACTGCCTAGGGAATGCTTAACGTGAATCGGGAGGTAAATCATCACTAATGCACCACAGGGGGACTTTCCTAAAGGCTTCTCTAGATGGTTGTTACTGCTTCATTTCTCTCTCTCTCTCTCTCTCTCTCTCTCTCTCTCTCTCTCTCTCTCTCTCTCCCTCTCTCTTTCTTCCATTAATTGTGCCAAATGACAGGAATGTAGGCATTTGGCCATAACTGACGAGAGATTTTTGAAGACAATCCGGTTCACTTAATTTGTGAATGAACACAAATTTGGACTATAGACTCAAACAGAGATAGGTGTAAAAACTTGAGTCAATCACAAAGGGTTTTTTTCCCACCCTGCAAACAAACATTTTTTTTTTTTATCTTGTACTTTTAACATATTGCCTAAAGGAAATGAAACACTGAACTACTTTCTCTATTTTCTCTCTGAAGTGTTTGCTCTAATACTTCCCAAGCAGGTTTTCTGATGGGTAAGTAACCTGAAAGGACAAATAACGCCACACACAGTCACGGTTTAACCAGAGGCTCACCCTGATATGTGCTGGATAGCACTGATTTTTCAGGAGTAGCCCAGCTATTCTCATTAAATGGTCAGAGCTCGTAGTGTAGTTGTCTGATAAGACAATGATTATGAGGGCATTTAATTGCTACAGTTATTTAGCTACTTGCATTTTTTGAGAGAACTCCCAATCAAATGGTCTTTCTTTAAAACACTATATAACTAAAATAATACAAAAGTAGGAACTGTTTGTATCAAGGTGTTCACAAACACTTTTCTTTTGCATTTTAGATAATGACCCTGGATACTATGAAGTCAATATATGTTGTTTATCTTCCTCTTTTATCTTATTAAATATACACTCACTTCTTTCCATCTAGCGTGTACTCAACCAGCTGAAGTCATGTTCTTTTGCCTATTTCCCATAAATAACACCAGAACACACAAGATAACCACAGGTACCACCCTCTGTACCTGGGATGTTGCTACTGTTGTATGATTGAGCTTTACTCATTGTGTAGACACAACGAGCTGAGTTTTGTCTCCAATAAAGCAATCAGATTTTAAGAGAATGTTTTGCTCTGTCAAAGTCACCTAGAATAATTGTAGGGAATGTCTGTGTCAGGGGAGCTAATGAGAAGATGAAATGAATCAAGGATGTAATAATAATTAAAAAGATGGTCTTTTTTCCCCAAGAATCCTATGTCAAAAGACACTTGGAGTAGGAAGACAGTCAAAGAACAATCAGTCCTATCTGGTAGTAGCTTTTGCAGGTTAGAGACAAGGAGATGTACAGGGAATGGACAGATACCCTGGAAAAGATGAATCTTGAGCTCACACTTGAGGGATGAGTAGAAATTCATCAGTTAAAGAGGAAATCCTTATTATAGCAAATCCAAAGAAAATATAGGATTAAAGAATGAGGCATGCTATGGAACTGGAAAAATGTTTTCTAGGAATAAAGCATGAAGGAATTTGTAAAAATGGAATAATAGGCAATGGCCATATAATGAAGGCTTTTACATGGGTAGAAAAATTTTAAATAAAAAAAATTATTGCCTGAAGTCACTATATAGCCATTGATAACTTTTAAATTATCTTTCCTACATTCAAATAGAGGGCAGGGCAAAAGTAGTTTACAGTTGTGAGTATGTGAAGCACAGTTTACTCTTGTACTATTATTTATTAACTAGAAGCCCAGTGCACAAAATTCATGCACTCGGTAGAGGGGTAAGGTGGTGACTCCTCAGCCCAGCTGTGCCCTTTCCCAGTCTAGGAGCTCTTGGGGGATGTCTGACTGATGACTTAGTATTGTCATGAAGGCTGGAGAGGCTCCTGCCACTGCCACTGCACTCACCAACAAGCCCAGCTTTTGGCTGACTGATGCTCCCCCTGTGGGAGTACACTGACCACCAGGCGGCAGCTTCTATATTAATCATCAGCCCTCTGGTGGTCAGTGCATGTCCTAGTGACTGGTCGTTCTGCTGTTTGGCCAATTTGCACATTAGCCTTTTATTATATAAGATTAGAGGCCTGATGCATGAAATATGTGCATGGATTTGGGGGAGGGTTCCCTCAGCCCAGCCTGTACCCTCTAAAATTAGGAACCCTTGGGGGGATGTCCGACTGCCAGTTTAGGCCCAATCCTTCTCACAATCATGGACCACTGGCTCCTAACCACTCACCTGCCTACCTGTCTTATCACTGCTAACTGCCCCCATGCCAGCCTAATCACCCCTCGCTATCCCCCCCGCACTGGCCTGTTCACCCATAGCTGCCCCCACCCCTGCTGACCTGGCTACCCCCAACTGCCCCCCTTTGCCAGCCTAGTTGCCCTTCACTGCCCCCCCACCCCTGCTGGCCTGGTCACCCCTAACTGGCCCTTCCTTCTGACCTGCTCACCCTTAACTGCCTCTGCCTGCTGGCCTGCTGG
>PVJN01034900.1:0-21382 GCA_004026805.1 Lasiurus borealis | reverse complement strand
AAAAAAAAAAAAAAAAGGCAATAAAATCCACATAGTTCCAAACCCACATAATAAAAACCATGCACACAAGGGGTGCTTATCATTCTGTGGACTTCCATGATATCTTGGATTTGCTTAAAAAAACAACAACAACGGTGTTCAAGAGGAAATGGGTGGGAATACAGATGAAACAAGACTGGATACAAGTTGAAGTTGAATAGGGGCACATGGGAGTTCATACATCTCTCACTTTTACATAAGCTTGAAATTCACTTGAAATGCTACCAGATTTCCATTACTAATGTTCTGCCAAATATTATTTCTATGTGTACTTACTCATAATTTACATAAATAAGATCACAGTGAACTTGTTTTGTAACAAGCTCTTTTCACTCAAAAGTACATTTAGTCTCTTATTTATAAGCCTTTTAATTGTTTCCAAATTTTAACTAATATTGTCAAACTTCTTGCACATAAGCCTTTTGAAAGGTATGTGTATTTAATATTTTGATACGTTACCAAACTGCACTTGAACCTATTTAATTTCATATCTAGGCCAATACCAACATTTGTTAATTAGCTTTGCTAATACAATGAAAACATGTTATTTCATTGTTCAGATTATTTGTATTTCTTAACTGTTGAGAATAAAAATATTTTCATATGCTTATTAGCCATTTGTAGTGTTTGTTCATGTTCTTTACCAGATTGTCTGTTAAGGTGTTGAACCTTTTCATTGAACATCCTAGAGGTCTGATGCACAAAATCCATGCAAGGGGCATGGCCCTTCAGTGGCTGCCTGCCTCAGCCCTCACAGCCCTGGCTTCATTCAGAAGGTCATTCTATTGTATGGCCATCTGGTCTAATTAGCATATTATGCTTTTATTATTATAGATAATAGCTCTTGTCATATTAATGACATGTACCTTTTGTCATATATGTTGCAAATATTCTCTTGGGTTATTGCTGCAACTTTAATTATGGTGTATGTGTGGGTGTTTTCCCCTACCATGTAGTAATTTTTAATATTATGTAACCTAAACTTTAATATTTTGGGGCTTTGGAGTCATATTTAAAAAGTCCTTTCTCAACACAGAACTATGAAACTATTTCAATATTCATTTATTCTTTTTTTTTTTTTTGGTGATGGTGGTGGTAGTGGTTGGTGGGTGAGTGGTGGTGGTGGTGGTGCTGGTGCAATATTCATTTATTCTTAACTTACCTTTTCATTATTAAAATGCTGTTGTAAAACGTGAACATTATAATACTTAACATAGACTATTTCTTGTAATTTTAATCCCACAGATAAACACCATCAGTAGTTTATATTTATAACCCTAGCTGGTTTGGCTCAGAGGATAGGGCATTAACCTGTGGACTGAAGAGTCCTAGGTTCAATTCCAGCCAACCGCACATGCCCAGGTTTCGGGCTTCATCTCCAGTATAGGGTGTGCAGGAGGCAGCTGATCAATGATTCTCTCTCATCATTGATGTTTCTATCTCTCTCTCTTCCTCTCTGAAATCAATAAAAATATATTAAAAGAATCCACCAGTGAATGTAAAAATAAGTGGAACAACAAATCTCTCAATCTCTCTCTCTTTACAAAAAAAAAATCAATAAATTAAAAAAATATGGTGGTCTTGTTTATCATGGGGGAGAAAAATAAAAAAAATCTGGCAACACTGAGTCCTCATTCCTGCAAGAACTGGCTGGACCCTAGGTGAGACATCTAAACTATCACTCTATTCTCTACCACTCTTTATGTTCCTACATTTAGTCTATTTCTTCACTTATGAAACCTTCTTAGTCTTTAATTTAGGTGTTTAAGTCTGCAATCTCTGGCCTATATGATTACAGAATGCTAGTACGGGAAGAGCTAATAAGAGGTCATCTTGTCTAGCAGGCTCCCTCCTCCTCTCTTAATCTCTAAGGGATGGAGAAATTGAGGTCCAAAGAATTTACACACCTGACCAATTTTATACAGCTTATGCCAATAGAATTCTATCATATGCCATTAGACCCCTTCCTCATATCCTAATATAGGTCTGAGGTTAAAACTTTCCGGTTCAAGGTCTCTGTGCTTAAAAATTTTGCTTTATCAGGCCCTGAGGCTGAGACCTTAATCAGATAAGCTAGGCTCTAAGTGAGACCACTTGCCTGTGAGGTTCTAGATTACAAATATTTAACAGGTTTAACAACTATATTATCTGTTCCTAATCTTCCCAGCCTTTTCTTCTATTGCTTACCTGCATATATCTCATATTCCTGGAATGTGTGTGTGTGTGTATGTATGTTTGTGTTATCCAAACATACCCTATGCTTTCCAACCTATCTGATTTAGTGTTATTCTCTCCACATAGATTACCCTTCTCCACTCTCTGCCTGACATAATTTTCCATCCTGTAAAGTCTACTTGAATGCCATCTCGTCATAAAGTTTAGTAGTTAAGAAAGTAGTTTGCATGAAACAGACTTGGTTTGAAATACTGGCTTTGTCCTTTACCTGCCATGTGATGTTGGACAATTTATCTAATTTCTGTAAGCCTCAGTTTCCTCATCTGTAAAAGAATAACATTCCCTTTTACAAATGGGTTGACCATAATCTCACTTGTTAAAAAGTATTTCTATGTACTATGCAATCCTGTCTTAATTATTCATAGTAATTATTCTAATATTCATTATACTAATTATTCATCTTACTAGTTATTCATCACATATTATAATTATGCTATTATATTTTATTATCATACTAGAGGCCAGGTGCACAAAATTTATGCATGGGTAGGGTTCCTAGGCCTGGCAGGCAATCAGGGCTGATGGGACCTTCCAGCTGCTGGCCGGGGGGCCTTCCTTCATTCTGCATCACCCCTTGATGGTCAGTACAAGTCATAGCAAACGATGGAACTCCTAAGGGGACACTTTGCATATTAGCTTTTTATATATATAGAGATAGATTTTCACAATAGAAGAGGGGAGGGACTTAGTCTTACATGTGTTTATATTTTTCACAGTACTTAATAAGAGCTTGCAATTTTGTAATTATTGAGTTAATGAAGATGAGTATAACTTTTCTGAGATGTTCCTAAATTCTGTAAAAACCAGAATACAATAGTAACAGCCAGATCTCATATTATTACCTTATGAATAATTAGTATAATGAATATTAGAATATTACCTTGGGAGATTTTCCCCTCCCCCTCCAGGCTTCTATATCAAAACTATACTTCTCTTAAGCAACTTATGCTAAGAATCTCAGAGCCTAATTTGTGGTGGCACCCCTCTAGCACACAAGATCTTTTGGCATGATTTATTTTTTGTATTAACATACCCCTACCTTTATTTTGTTTTCCAACTACTTTTTGTGTCTATTTTCTCTTCTAATTATCTTTTTCCGAGCACATTTAATCTTTTGTGAGAGGTGGAGTATCAATAAATAATATACGTTATTAAATTAAAATATAGCTGAGACCAGTTTGGCTCAGTGGATAGAGCGTCGGCCTGTGGACTGGGAGGTCCCGGGTTCGATTCTGGTCAGGGGCATGTACCTTGCTTGAGGGCGCAGCTCCAGTGGGAGGTGTGCAGGAGGTGGCTGATCGATGTCTCTCTCTCATTGATGTTTCTGACTTTCTGTCCCTCTCCCTTCTTCTCTGTAAAAAATCAATAAAATATATTTAAAAAAATTTAGTTGTTAAACCTTGTTAAAGCATCTTATTTTTTAAAATCGAATTCAGAGAACTGTCATCTACTTCAACGCCACCAGGAGAGCACTTCTCCAATTTCCTATCCCACTTAAAAACTCATTCTCATCTTTAAGAGAACAACATCTTACTTGTCCTTATAAAATACTAGAGGCCCAGTTCATGGATTCGTGCACCAGTGGGGTCCTTCAACCTGGCTCTCTGACACTCCTAAGGGGTCCCTGATTGCGAGAGGGTGCAGGCCAAGCTGAGAGACCTCCCTGGTGCACAATTGGGGCCAGGAAAGGACTGCGGGAGGCTCCAGGGTATGTCTGGCATGTCTGGCCCAGTCCTGATTGGCTAGACCCCACCAGCAAGCTAACCTATCAGTTGCAGCATCTGCCCCCTGGTGGTCAGTGTGCGTTATAGTGACTGGTCGAATGGTCGGATACTTAGCATATTAGGTTTTTATTATATAGGATACTTACCATGCAGAATACAGATAAGTAAAAAGCAAAATAGCTAAAAAACAAACAAAAAAAATACTATCTGATAAGAATGGTATACATTGCTGCTTTCATAAACCATTTTTCTCTCAACAATTTTACATTATCTTTCATTATCATTAGTTTTTTACATCACAATTTTTGTGTAGTGTGTGTTAGTCTCACCAGAGGATATTTTTCCATTGATTTTCAGAGAGTGGAAAGGAGGGAGAGAGAGAGAGAGAAATGTTGATGTGAGAGAGACCTATAGATTGGTCGCCTCCTGTATGCGTCCTGACCAGGGCCAAGGATCAAGCCACAACTGGTATGTGCCCTTGACTGGAATCAAACCCAGGGACCTTCAGTCCACAGACTGATGCTCAGTCCACTGAGTCAAACTAGCTAGGGCTACATGACCCTTTTTAATGGCTCAAAGCATCCCACGGATTCTGAATCAAGATAGTCAATCAGATAGACTACAACTCAACCTTCTCTACTAGAAAACCTGAGAATGCTCTTATTTAAACCAATATGAGTGACTTTCTCTTATCTGCAACCATGTTATCTCTGTCTAAGTAGCATGGGTGTAATATATTTAACTTATCTTTTGTTGGTGGACAAGCTGAATTGAACTCCACCCAACTTACTGAGTATATGCAGTTTTGATTATTTCCTTTTGAGAATTTCCTAGAATATACTTACTCCGTCAAAGATATACACATTTTAAGGATTTTGATATAGTTCTAAAATGCTTGGAGGAGCCGAAACTGGTTTGGCTCAGAGGATAGAGCGTCGGCCTGCTGACTGAAGGGTCCTGGGTTCGATTCTGGTCAAGGGCATGTACTTGGTTTCGGGCACATCTCCAGTGTGGGGTGTGCAAGAGGCGGCTTATCGATGTCTCTCTCTCATCCATGTTTCTGACTTTCTATCCCTCTCCCTTCCTCTCTGTAAAAAAATCAATAAAATATATTTAATAAAATAAAATAAAATGCTTGGAGGAAAGATGTACCAATTTCTATTTCCACCTGCAATACCTGTTTCACTGAACTGTTATCCAACACATATTATTTTCTTCCTAATCTTTGCCAATGTAATAGGCATTGAATATGTTATTTATATTTATCACTAATGTGGCTGAATATATCTAATTATTGGCCATTTTATATGTACCTTTTGATATATACTTTCTATTTTTGTTACTCTTGCCAATTTGTAAGTTTTTAAATGATTAACACCCATACTTACCTTGACATCTTCCTTCCCAGTTCTGCCTCCTATCAAAACCAATGCATATACTTGGCTTATGCACTCATCTCCTATTCCTTTAGGAATTCATTGTTACCCTCTTTCTTGCCAGCATCTGTAACTCTACCAGTTTCCCCCTCTTTCGCACCAAGAAACATCACCAAGTCTCTTCTTCTTTAAGAAAAGTCCCAAGTCTTTTCCTTTCACTTGCCGCTTTCCTCTGGCCACTGACCTTTCTCTTTTCCTTCACAGCCAAACTTCTGGAAAGAACTGTCTTCACATGCTGCACCCCCTTCATTTCTCTCATCAACTCACCACTGATTTAAGCTCTCCAGTGCCTTCTCTATTGCAAAGATTTCAATATCAGAATTATATCATACATACATATATATATGTGAAAAAAAAGCAGGATACAAAATGGGTTTCCCCCCATAAACTCAACTGTGTAAAGAATATTCATACAGAGAAAAAAACTGATAACCCATGGAAATTTTACGTTACTTCTGGGTAGCTAAATGGTGAGTTCTCGTTTTTCTCTCAATACATTTTCCACCACATTAAAAGCAAGAATAACTTGCTTTGACATTAGACGACATCACTATGTAAATTAGAAATTCACAACTTACACTTTCTAAAAGGAGGCGGAAAGCGAGAAGTGGCAGTGAGGAGGAGCTGCGGGCCACACCTGCTTCCCCTGCGAGGCTCAGAACCAGAGGGCGTGGCCCCCCAGACCCGGGGCCGGCGCTCCCGCGGGACCGGCGGGAAAACCTAGGACAACCGCCTCTTAAAGGGCCTCCTGCCCTCTCCGCTCTTCCCAGGCCTCCGAGCATCTCAGCCTCTCCGGCTCCCTACTCCTCACCGCGGGGACCCGTCGTCAAGCGCCACCGGTTGCCCTGGTAACAGTCAGCGGACGCCAACACGTTTCTCAAGACTCTACCCAGAATGCTGCGCACCCTCCCTCTTTCACTTCCGGCTCGGAGGGCAAACTCCTCCGGAAGTAGATGCCGGCTCTCCCTAGCCTGGTATTCGTTTGTGTGCCGGGCCCCCGCAGAGGGCGCTGGGCTGTTTTGTCCTTTCCCATCTTTCCAGATGATGGGAAGGCCATTCTCTCACCGAATTTTTGTTAGACTAGATAAATGGATTATCTGTTAATTATTAACAAGCTGAAAGGCGTAAAGCACTTCAAAAAAAATGATTTGCAGTGTCATTTGATGCTGAGGTATATTTAAACAACAAATGACATTGCAAATCTTTTTTTTTTTAAAGTGCTTTACGCCTTTCAGCTTGTTAATAACTAACAGGTAATCCATTTATCTAGTCTAAATTTAAACCACTTCTTTTTTTAAAAAAATACATTTTATTGATTTTTTTTTTTTTTACAGAGAGGAAGGGAGAAGAATAGAGAGTTAGGAACATCAACGAGAGAGAAACATCCACCAGCTGCCTCCTACACACCAATAGGATATCCCATCTTTATTAGATAGACTATGTTTTTCAGATAAAACATATCTTCTTCCACCTCAGCAATCTTCTTATTATTCTGTTTCTGCCACCACAGTAGGTGACTCATCATAGTAGGTGCTGAATAAATGTGTGAGCTGAACTAAGTAATTAATTAATTTTTAGAGTGAGAAAGGGGGAGAAAGAAACATCCATCTGTTGTTCCACCCATCCATTGCACTCACCCTTGATTTCTGCATGTGCCTCTCCCCGGATCAAACCCACAACCTGCAACCTTGGTATATGGAGACAAGGCTCTCACCAAGGCTGAACTGAATAATTTAGTGTGAAAAGGAAACTTAAATGAATTAAAATCTGATGGGCTGCGATGAAAGCCATAACAAGTACAAAGTACTTTGCATATTGGGAGGTAAAGACAGGTTAACTTTAAAAAAATCCCTCATGCTCTGGCTGGTTTGGCTCAATGGACAGAGCGTCAGCCTGTGGAGTGAAAGGTCCCAGGTTCGATTCCAGGCAAGGGCATGTACCTTGGTTGAGGGCACATCCCCAGCAGGGGGTGTGCAGGAGACAGCTGATCAATGTTTCTCTCTCATCGATGTTTCTAACTACCTCTTTTCCTTCCTGTCTGTAAAAATCAATAAAAAATGTTAAAATAATCCCTCATGCCCTAGCTGGCTTGGTGGATAGATCATCAGCCTGCAGACTGAAGGGTCCCAGGTTCAATTCCGGTCAAGGGCACATGCCTGGGTTGCAGACTGGGTTGCGGGCTCCATCCCCAGTGAGGGGTGCGCAGGAGGCAGCCAATCAATGATTCTCTCTCATCATTGATGTTTCTTTCTATTGCTCTTGCCTTCTCCTTTCCTCTCTGAAATTAATAAAAAAATATATTAAAAAAATAAAAATAAAGAAATCCTCACCTGAAGATATGTTTGTTTTTTAAAAAAATGACTTTAGAGAGAGTGGAAGGGAAAGAGAGAAACATCCATCGATTGCCACCCCTATGCACCCCGATCAAATCCACAACCTGGGTATATGCCCTGACCTGGAATTGAACCCGAAACTTTTTGGTGTATCGGATGCTACTCCCACCAATTGAGCCACCCTGGGAGGGCAAGGGGAGATTAATTTCGATTGCAGTATTTGGAATGCCCTGTGCAGCTGGTAGATTTGATAAGGACCGAGGAAAAAGGGGCTTAAAGATGGGAAGTATGAGTTAAGAAGGCAGAGTGGGTCCATGAGCCCAGATGTAGCAGAAGAAAAGTAGCTGGTCCTATCGTTTGGGCATTTGGAGGTGACCAGTCGTTATAATTGTAGCTGTCAAACATTTCTGAACAACACCGTTTTCCATGTGGCTTTGGGACGTGAGGAGAGGCCGGTCAGAGGCTGCAGCAGTCTGCAGGGGTAACCTGCGGGGAGAGGGCGGACGGCAGACACCTTCCGAGGGCGAAGGGGGCTTATTGGCCAATGTCGCCCGCGAGGAGGGGGGCTGCGGAGCGACGCTTGTGGGGGCTGGGCCACAGCCAAGAGGGGCAGCGGCGACGCCCATAGCTTCCCGCGTGCAGCCTGCAAAGCGGACGCCCCGCCCCGGCCCCGTCAGGCCCCGCCCAGGACCCGCCCCGGCCCCGCCCAGGCTCCGTCAGGCCCCGCCCCGGCCCCGCCCCGCCCCCACCAGGCCCCGCCCCGCCCCGCGCCCTGAGCCCTGTCCGCCCTGCGGAGGGCGGGCCCCAGGGTGCGTTTGGCGCGGCGGTTGGCTACCTTTCCCGGCCTCAGCCCGGGCCCCGGAGGCGGCGGGGAGCGGCGCCGGGTCCGCGGATGGCATGGCAGCGGCTCCGGGCGCCGCGGGCCCAGCCTCCCCCGAGCAGCCGGCTCCGGAGCAGCCCCAGCAGGGCGTCCTCGCCAGCCACCAGAAGTGCCAGCTCATGCTCCAGAGGACGCTGCAGACCAGTAGGAGCGGACCCGAGGCTGGGGTCCCGGGTGGCGCAGGCAGAGGCGGGCGAGGAAGGGCCGGGCGCCCTGGTTCCGGGGCTCCGCGTCAGCCCCGGGGGCGGCGCCGGCCGGGTCCTCGGCAGCTCAGCGGAGAGATCCGGCTGGGTCGGCATTCTGGGGGCGGCAGTAGGGGGGTCCGGGCCTGTTTGCTTATCCCAGAGACCCTATTCCTGCCTGTGGAATGATGAATGGGGAAGCGGGTTAAGAGTTTGCCCTTTCCTGTCACACTCACTGGCCTGACAATAATCCGATTTCCCTGTAAGTTTTGCAGCAATGTGTGGATTTCAGGTCTGGTGAAGCAGAGTGGTTTTTTTTTTTTTTTTTTAAATATGTATCCGTTATTGTTGATAAGGTGAAGCGGAGCTTTGAAGAGCCACGTTAATTAAGGCAGGCTTACTGCTGGCAGTGCATAAACGACGGCTTTACAAACCTACCCTTCGCTGGAAAGGGGCCGGTAGCCTTTGTACATGGGTGGGCTGCAGAGTGTAGAAACCCCCGAAATGGACTGGGAAATCGCGCGTGCATACAGCCAGGTGCATTTTCTGGAGAGAGAGTTTTATAGCTTCATTATAGCCTCAAGACGCCCACGACCCGACACGGTTAAGAGCCGCTGCTGTGGGTTCAGTAAGGACACAACTTACCTGCCCACCAGTGCCTCTCTTCCCAGGGGCCTTGCACTAGAGTTCTTCACTTACTTACATTGACAGGTTGACTTCAGACACATCAGTCTCAGACGTACTTGTCCTATAAAGCAAGTGTTACTGATTCTTGGTTGGCCAGTCACAGTTCAAAAGTCAGACTCTGGCTCCGGCTAGGTGGCTCAGTTGGTTTGAGCATCTATCCCCATGCACCAAAGCAGTGGTTTGATCCCGGTTCTGGGCACATACCAGAAGCAACCAATGAATGCATAAATAAGTGGAGCAGCAAACCAATGTTTCTCTCTCTCTCTTTCCCTCTCAAATCAACCATAATAAGAAAAACCAACCACCCCAAGGTTTTCCAAAGAGTTTACCAGCATATAGGGAATCAAGGGAGGTGGGTGGAGGAAGGGAAGTAGAGGGAATGATGACATTGTATTTATAGTATGTATTGGATACCTCCTCCTCCTAGGTTCTGGTGTGGGGAAATAAAATGCCAAGATGACTAAAGACCTTGCTCTTAAGATGTTTCAGTGGAACACAGTGGAAGGAACATGGGATGCAGATTAGACATTGGTTCACATTCTGGTCCCTTTCCATTACATGCAGAAGAGTGATTTAACTCTCGGATCTCCTTTATTCCTATCTGCAAAGAAGAAAGGGGAGAGGGCTGAAAACACTTCTTTTAGGGTTGTGAGGAATAGATTTTATGAATGTAAAGTGCCAGCTTATCAGGAGCTGAGTAAAGGGTGGGTGTTCTTACAGTGGAAGAGCCACTCGGTGGAGGAAAAAGTTGAGACATGAACCCCCCGTGGGAATGAACAGGCCTCAGCCTTCCCTGGGGAGGGCTACCGGGAGAACCTGTTGGCTGGATGAAAGCTTCAACCCGAAGCTATGAAATCCTATACCTGAGGCTGGGGTGACTGGAGAAACCAAGCCCTCATGGGAGACTTTTGTTTTCTTCAAAGCAAATGGTGTGACCCTTCAGTCCTTAGGCTGATGCTCTGACCACTGAGCAACTGGCGAGGGCGACTCTTTGTTTCTTGAGGCTACTCGTCTGTTGTATCCAAAGCTTTAATTGTTGGAAAAATCCTTTCTCCTACTGAGTTGAAATTTGCCCCATGCAACTTCTACCCCTTGGTCTTTGTGTGTGACCTCTTAAGAAATAGCAACTGGATCTATTCCCACATGGGTACCCCTTTAAATACTTGGAGCTACTGTGGTCCTAGTTATGTCTTGTTTCTCCCTTTCCAAATCCACAAATCCTTTCTTGCATCTCACTGAATATAGTCCTGTGCTGTTCCAATCGCCTTCCCTAAGAAAGAGCTTCAGCTGGCAGGTCCCGTGGAGAGTGTGGTACTCAGACCGGAACACCGAGTTTCACTGTGGTCTGACCCGATAGTGTGCAGTGGGGCTACTTACTGCCTTTCTCTGAGTCTGGATACGATGCTGCTGTTTGCTTCTATGGATATGGCCCCAAACTCCCCCAGTCTTTCATTATGTAACTAAACAAGGCCTTTAAAAACATATTTGATACTATCTAAGACGTTTGGTAGTACCCATCTTGGTATTTGTATTGGTGCTTCATTTCATTAAAGACTTGCTTTTATGTTAATTTAAGCATTTCTTTAAAAAAAACCCACACAAATGTAATACAGTATAACTTCATTAAGATTTGTGAATTGCTTTTTGATAATATGTTATACTGCTGTTTGGATAATTTAATTGGCCGTTTATTTCAATTAGCATACATAATTGAATCAATATCTTTTTAGATCCATATGTCAAACTTCTACTTGATGCCATGAAACACTCTGGTTGGTAAGTAAATCTTTTTGAAGTGCTGCTCTATATTCTGCCTGCTGAAAACAAAAATCCAAACCACTGGAACCACTTATATTTCACTTTAGACCACAAAGCCTTTTCTTTTCTTTCTTTTTTTTAAAATACATTTTTATTGATTTCAGAGAGAAAGAGAGAAGTAGAGAGAGACAGAAATATAAATGTTGAGAGAGAATCATGGATCAGCTGCCTCCTGCACACCCGATACTGGGGATTGAGCCTACAACCCAGGCATGTGTCCTTGACTGGGATTGAACCCAGGACCCTTCAGTCCGCAGTTAGACGCTCTATTTACTGAGCCAAACCGGCTAGGGCCACAAAGCCTTTTCCATATGGTAGGTGGTAGTAATTGGCTGCATTCTCTCCAGACAAGCCTTATGCTTTTCAGACACCTGTTTTAACTTTACATATCTGACTTTATTGTTCACCTCGGTTATTTATTAAACATAATACTTAAAACCTTTTTTGTAAGTAATTATTAAACCTGGCTTTTCCACTCTGTCAGCCTCAGCATTCTCCTAACTGGAGAATAGATCTCAGCTGGTTAATGTTGGAACCGTCCAGGTGTTGTTTAACTTTGAGGATATTAAAGGAAGCGGTTTTTAAAAAATATATATTTTATTGATTTTTTTACAGAGAGGAAGGAAGAGGGATAGAAAGTCAGAAACATCGATGAGAGAGAGACATCGATCAGCTGCCTCCTGTACACCCCCTACTGGGGATGTGCCTGCAACCAAGCACATGCCCTTGACCGGAATCGAACCCAGGACCCCTCAGTCTGCAGGCTGACGCTCTATCCACTGAGCCAAACCCGTTTCTGCAGGAAGCGACTTTTTAGGTCCACTTCTTACCCTTCTGGCCCAAGGACAGGAACCCCATCATATCTCCAATACGGTCTTAATTAGTTTACCGAATGCTTTCTGGAATTATAACGTCCATAGAATTTGAACTAGGATAGATGTCAGAGATAATATACTTATTTTACAGAAGAAAAAACTGAGTCCTGAGGGTGTTAAGTTGCTTTCCCAGTGTTTCCTGTGTCAGTGTAGAGGGGATTTGATGCAGGTAGGTCCTGGCCCAGGGCAGTTCCCTGTGCCATGTGCACACCATTTCTGGACATTGTGTCCCATTCCTTCTTGCCTTTTAGTGCTGTTAACAGAGAAAGACACTTTTCTTGTGAAGACTGTAATGGGAATGTCAGTGGAGGCTTTGATGCATCAGTGTCTCAGGTAGGCATTTTTGCCAAGTTGTTTTCTTTCCTCCCAATTCTCCTGATGTTTGCTGAGGACCTTCCACATGCTGAGGATTGTTTGGCAGACTTTGTGTGGGATTCAAAAAATGAATTAGTCACGGTCCTTACTCGTAAGGAGCTACCTCTTCACAGTGGGGATAAGACATGAACACAGACAAGGACACAATGGGAGGCAGGTTAAACTGTTTTAGGTGGGCATGGTTGCCACATGGGACAGTGATGTGATGGACTGAAAGATGCCAACAGATGCAGCGAGAGGTTATAAAACTTCTCTCTTCAGGCAAAAAAGACAAAGACTGTTTGTGGCCCACACAGGGGAAGCATGAGCCACCAGGTGTATTTGTGGAATAGTATGTTGTCTAGTTTGCTGGAGTGCAGGAACACATTGGAGATATGGGAGATAGGATTGGAATGCAGGTAAGCCATATGGTGGAAGGCTGAATGCTAAGCTAAAGAGTTTCACCTTTGCAAGGTGAGAAGTGATCTATTCCTTTGACAATTAAAATAATTTTTTTTATTGATTTTTTTACAGAGAGGAAGGGAGAGGGACAGAGAGTCAGAAACATGGATGAGAGAGAGCTGCCTCCTGCACGCCTCCCACTGGAAATGTGCCCGCAACCAAGGTACATGCCCCTGACTGGAATCGAACCCAGGACCCTTCAGTCCGCAGGCCAATGCTCTCTCCACTGAGCCAAACTGGTTTTGGCTACCTTTGACAATTTTTGATTAGGGAGTGAGATACCTCATTTGTAAAACATGGGTAATGATTGTGTCTAATAGCCTCATTAGCTGTGGAGTGTGGACAAGTTATTGCCTTATTTTATTCTCAGTCTCCTCACTTGTAAGTTAGTAATCACAATACCTATAGTGCTCAGATTGGGTCTTGGTAAATTCATCCCCCTCCCCTGTTCTCCCCCCCACCCATTTAGGATTAAATAAGAGTGGATATCTTGAACCTTCATCTTACTTCTCAGCAGTTTTGAACACAGCACTCTCTTACATTTTTTTTAAATTAAAAAA
Source organism: Lasiurus borealis (assembly GCA_004026805.1). Classification (NCBI taxonomy): domain Eukaryota; kingdom Metazoa; phylum Chordata; class Mammalia; order Chiroptera; family Vespertilionidae; genus Lasiurus; species Lasiurus borealis. The sequence continues at coordinate 7,797 of PVJN01034900.1, read as the reverse complement.
TGTATTGTAAAGCATCTCATTTACATAGACAGGAATAAACCTATATGTACATCTTTGGTCATAATAAAGAATTAATACCTGTGTAACTGCCACCCAGATGTGAGAAATAGAGCATTACCAGGACTTTGGAAGCCCATGTGCCTCTCTTAGATCACATGATCTCTCCTTCCTTATTCTGACTCTCATGGTCCTCATCCCCTGCTTTCTGAATTGCTTAAACATCCAACAATGTGTTACTTAGTTGCCTGCTCTTAAGGTTTATTCATGAAATACTTTGAGTTAGTTAAAGGTAATACTTTGTAGTTTTATGAAATCATACAGTATATCATCTTCCGCAACATTTCTTTTGTTCAGCATTGTGAGATTCTTCCATGTTGTTGTGTATACCTTTAGTTTATTTAGTTTCATTGTTGGAAAGTATTCCATGGTGTGTCTGTACTACAGTTTACCCTACCTAATATTGATTCTTTCCAATTTTGTTACTTTGAGCAATGCTGCTGTGAATATTTTTTAACTTTTCTCCTGGTGCACATGTGCAAAAAGTTACTGATGCTATATATTTAGGAGTGGAATTGCTGGTTCATATGGCATGCATACATGTGACATTAGCAGGTAATGTGGGATGTGCCCACAACCAAGGTACATGCCCTTGACCGGAATCGAACCTGGGACCCTTCAGTCTGAAGGCTGACGCTCTATCCACCGAGCCAAACCAGTCAGAGCCAGGATAACTCTTTTCTTCCCATGGTGTACCGTGTATAGTACTCTTCTGGTAGTTCTTTTGCTAGCTCACCTTTCTCTGTCAGCCCTTCAATGTTGAAGTCCCTTAATTCTTGGTGTTAGACCCCTTCTTTTTTATTTATTAAATAAAGGGGATCTCACTTATTTTCCTAGGTCAGAGCTCTCTCTTGAACTCCACATTTGTATATCCAAGTGCCTACTTAATACCTGCTCTTGATTGTCTAAAGGCACCTCAGACCTGACCTGTCCTAGTCCAGATTAATGATTTCTTTTTTCAGATTGACGATTTTTACCATCCCGTACCTCACCCAACCTGGTCTTTTAGTTTTGCATATTTTAGTGAATGGTACCACCATCCATCCTATTATACAAACCAGAAATTCAGGATAATTTTAAAAAATATATATTTCTTTGATTTTTTACAGAGAGGAAGAGAGAGGAATAGAGAGTTAGAAACATTGATGAAAGAGAAACATCGGTCAGCCACCTTCTGCACATCTCCCACTGGGGATGTGCCTGCCACCAAGGCACATGCCCTCGACCGGAATCGAACCCGGGACCCTTCAGTCCGCAGGCCGACACTCTATCCACTGAACCAAACCGGTCTCGGCTGAGGTGGACACTCTTGGTGCACCTTCTTGTGGACTGTGTGGACAGTCTTGTTATAGTTAAGCTTTGATTGTTGTTGGTATCACTGGGAGGAATTGACCTCCAGGCCAATTGTCTGTGAGGATCAGCTGTGTCTATGCTAGGAGAACTTCTGTGCTGGAGACACCCTTATGAGACAAGACTTACAAAAGCCTCTGTGCTCACCTTGGATAGGGCGGAGTCTCAGGGCGGAACAGACAGCATTGGTTTCCCGTGAGCCCTGCCCTAATAGGCCCCTGTGTCTCAGTGTCCTGTGGTAATCGCTGAAAGCCTCTGAGAGAAAGCTGCCCTCAAGTTCCACCCGTTGCCAGATAGTCCAGTTTCTCCCCAAATGAGTTTGGGTCCCCAGAGTCTCAACTGAAACTGGAATTCAGCACAGTTGGGAGCTTTTTTCTCCCTTCCACTTGAGAAGCCAGCTGCACACTCAGTTGCCCACCCTCTCTGTGCGTGCCTCTGTACCTCTGCCTCCTGAAGTTTCTCTGAGTCCCAGTGTGCTTTTCTCTTTCCTGACAGTCCAGTTTCTCCCCGAATGAATCTGGGTCCCCAGAGTCTCGCCTGAAACTGGAGTTCAGTGCATTCAGGAGCTTTTATTTCCCTCCCACTTGAGAAAGCCAGCCATGAACTCATTTGCCAGTCTTCTCCATATGTGCGTCTCAGTACCTCTGTCTCCTGCAGCTCTTCTGAGTCTCAGTTTGCTTTTCTTTTTCCTTCTAGTTGTAGAATTTCCACTCAGTCAGCATTCCTGTGGTTCTGGGTGATGTCCGTTTTGTCTTTTAGCTGTAGTTTTGAAATTGTTGTGTGAGGCAGCAGTTTAGGTGTTCACCTATGCTGCCATCTTGGTTTCTCTCATGTCTTTATTATTCTTATAGGGTCCTCTTCAGTGTGCTGTGGGCTTTTTGCACTTCTTTCTGAGCATTTTTTTTTCTGGCACTTCTATAGAGTGGGACAGTGGTGGTCATTCATTGTATTTCTCATTCAGAACCTCAATCAAAAGCATTTTACATATATTCTCATTTTTCACAATTCTATGAGGTAGGTACTCTAATGATTTCCTTTCATAGTTGAGGAAACTGAGGCACAGGGAAGGTAGGAAACTTGCCCTCGGTCATTGAATTAATAAGGAATAGGGCTAGAATTTGAATCTGTCAGCTTCTTCCAAAGTCCACACTCTAAATGCAATCCTGTAGAGTCTAAAACAACACAGCATTCAGTGTGTGAATACCTGTCCTCAATCTAAGTGCTTTTATAGTCCAGAGAGGAGGGGAGAAGTTGGTTATCAGGAAGGCTTAATGGGCATGTAGTTAGACTGAACCTTGAAAGATAGAGAATTGTGGGGTCAGTGGAGAAAGTGGATGGAGGCAATGCAAGTAGGTAAGTCCTCCTCATGTGTGAGAGAGGATAGAATCCATGAAATAAGAGTGGGTTTTAGACATAACTGAACTTCTCTTATTTTGGTGCCTTCTAGATTGTTTTGTGCCAGAATAATATCCGTAATCAGGCCCATATGAACAGAGTGGTCACCCACGAGCTCATTCATACATTTGATCATTGTCGTGCTCATGTCGACTGGTTTACCAATGTCAGACATTTGGCTTGCTCAGAGGTGAGTTTTATTATAAACAATATCTTTTTTTCCCCTGCAGAACACTGTGTTTGAACAATTTATTAAAGTATTATATTTAAACCCTAGAGACCCGGTGCACGAATTTATGCACCAGAGGGATCCCTTGGCTTGGCCTGAGGGATCGGGCTGAAACTGGCTCTTCAACATCCCCTGAGGGGTCCTGGATTGCAAGAGGGTGCAGACCAGGCTGAGGGACCCCACTGGTGCATGAATGGGGCTAGGGAGGGACGTGGGAGGTTGGCCAGCTGGGAAGGGACATTGAGAGGGCTCCAGGGCATGTAAGGCCTGTCTTGCTCAGTCCTGATCAGCCAGACCCAGCAGTAAGCTAACCTACTGGTTGGAGTATCTTCCCCATGATGGTCAGTGCACGTCATAGTGAGTGGTTGAATGGCCTTAGCATATCATTAGCATATTATGCTTTGATTGGTTGAACAGCCAACTGGATGACCAAACACTTAGCATATTAGGCCTTTATTATATAGGATTATATAGGATACTCCTTTTCTTACTATAATAGTTCCATGTTCATCTTGAATTTCTGTTTCTAACTATTGAATATAAATTTTTGAGACACAACAGAGAAATTTTAAGTATTTTTTTAAGAATTGTATTAAATATAACCTTTTTAATCCTAATAATAGTGATTAACTTTAACTATAATAAACTATTTCTTATGGAATAAACTATGTAACATAAAAATTAAGGGTAGTTAACATTTACTGAGGGCAGTGTGCCAAACACTATTCTGTTTGTGGATTCTTTTTTTTTGAAGTGAACATATCCTCAAGATTTTATTGTTACATCCTATCTAAAAAAAAGAGTAATATGCAAATTGACCACACCCCACCACATCCACCAGCCATGTCCACTGGCCAAATCAGAGCAAGTATGCAAATTAACCCAACCAAGATGGCTATGGTCACAGAGAGAGCAGGAGGGAAGCTTGTATTGCCCTTCGTGATGAAGAAAGCCAAGCTTTCCATAAACCCTGGCTACACAAAGTTTCAGTGGCTGTGAGAGCAGAAGGCTTGGCTCCGCTCCAGGGTACAAAGTTTCAACTGTAGAATATAAATAAATCCCAGATATCAGGGCCTCTGCTTGGGATGCTGGGGCATGTGACCCCTCACCCAGGCCACCCCATGCCCCAAGGGAACACCCACCCTGATCTAGGACACCCTCCAGGGCAAACCAGCTGGCCCCCACTTATGCACCAGGCCTTTATCCTATCTAATAAAAGAGTAATATGCAGATTGACCATCACTCCAACACACAAGATGACTGCCCGCCTGTGGTCATAAGATGGCCACCACAAGATGGTCAGCAGGGGAGAACAGTTGGGAGGAACCAGGCCTGTAAGGGAGGGCAGTTGTGGGTGATTAGACCAGCAGGGAGGACAGTTGGGAGGGACCAGCTCTACAAGGAAGGATAGTTGGGGGCAATCAAGCTTGCAGGGGAGGGCAGTTAGGGGTGACCAGGCTGGCAGAGGAGGGAAGTTGGGGGTGACAGGGCCTGCAGGGAAGGGCAGTTGAGGGGGACCCAGGCCTGCAGGGGAGGGCACTTAGTGCTGACCAGGCTCACAGAGTAGGGCAGTTAGGGACAAACAGGCTGGCAGGGGAGCAGTTAGGTATCAATCAGGCTGGCAGGGGAATTGTTAGGATGTGATCAGGCTGGCAAGCAGAAATGGTTAGGGGTAATCAGGAAGGCAGGCAGGTGAGCAGTTGGGAGCCAGCAGTCCTGGATTGTGAAAGGGATGTCCAACTGTCTGTTTAGGCCCGATCCTACCTGGGCCTCTGCTTGGGATGCTGGGGCATGTGACCCCTCACCCAGGCCACCCCACACCCCAAGGGAGCACCCACCCTGATCTAGGACACCCTCCAGGGCAGTCGGACATCCCTCAAGGGGTCCCAGATTGGAGAGTGAGAAACTGGGCTGAACCTCCCAACCCCCGTGCACAAATTTCGTGCACTGGGCCTCTAGTAATAAAACATGAAGCTTAGAACCAGATCACTAGGCCCTTTCTCTTCTTATCTCCTCCTAGTTCAACGTACTTCTGTCTCTTAATAGCCAGTGTTCTCTTATATCAGTGGTTCTCAATCTTCCTAATGCCGTGACCCTTTAAGACAGCTCCTCATGTGGTGGTGACCCCCAGCCATAAAATTATTTCTGTTGCTACTTCATAACTGTAATTTTGCTACTGTTAGGAACTGTAATGTAAATATCTGATATGCAGGATGTATTTTCATTGTTACAAATTGAACATAATTAAAGCATAGTGATTAATCACAAAAACAATATGTAATTATATATTGTGAAATATTTATTTCTAATTACAAATAAATGAAATTTTGTCTTGAATCATGGAATAGCATGGGTAACAGTCTTAATATAACAATAGTAAACTACATTGCTACATTTTGCTACACCGAGGAGCGGTGTGTTGGTTCCTAAGACCATGGGAAATAGGTGTTTTCCAATAGTCTTAGGCAACACCTGTGAAAGGGTCGTTCGACTCACAGATTGAGAACCGCTGTCTTAGATCTTCAGTAGGGCTCAATGCATTCAAGCCTCAGCATAATCTTCTTTAAACAAATTTAAAAAAATTTATTGATTTTATTATTTTAAAAATTTATTGTCGAAAGTATTACATATGTTCCCCTTTCCCCTCCATTGACCCCCTTTACCCTTTCTCCCCAAGAAAGAGAAGAGAGAGAAAGAGAGAGAGAGAGAGAAAGAAAGAGAGAGACAGACAGAGAGAGAGAGAGAGAGAGAGAGAGAGAGAGAGAAACATTGATCTGTTGTCCTGTTATTTAGGCATTCATTGGTTGATTCTTATATGTGCCCTAACTGAGGATCAAACCCATAACCTTGATGACTTAGGACAAACTTTCTAACCAACTGAGCTAACTGGCTAGAGCTTCAGCACAAACTTCTTTGTAGTTTTAGCTTTTTTTGTGGAAAATCAGCTTAGTCTGCTCACCACAGTCACTCTGCTTCCTGTTGTAATGCCGCTTTCCCTGTGCACAGAGAATCCTTGCCCATCTTGTATTGTTACTTTGTGGAGTTTTGCTCGCTCCACTTCTTACAGAAAGTCCAGCGGGTTTTAGGAACATTCTCCATGTTTGTGAGAGCACTATCAGTGTGGGAAGCATTTGTGGATCTTTATATAGTTGTCACAACAGCCCATGGAAGTGGGTACTATTATCCTCATTTAATATCTGTGGAAAGCGAGGCATTTGTTTAGATTTCATACTTCAGTGAAAGAGGCAGGTTTACAACCAGGTTCCTAACTGGCTTTCTGTGCTGCTTCCTATAGGTAAAGATCCTTTCTTGCCCTAGAGTAAAACATAAAAAGATATTTATGAATAAGCACTTTGAATTGCTATAAAAATATGCATATAAATATACGTCCTATCTAATAAAGAGGGAATATGCTAATTGACCGCCATACCCTCAAAATTGGTGGCGCCCAGTCCCTTCAGTCCCCCAGTTGCCCAGGGCCGGCCCAAGGTGCAGGCAAGCCTTGGATTTTGGCTGCCCAGCCCCCTAGGGCTGACCTGAGGATGTCAGCTGCCCAGCTGATGCCCAAGGCACAGGCAAGCCTCGGATGGCGTCTGCCTAACTGCCCAGGGCCACCCGTGGCTCAGATAACCAGGGCTGTCCGAGGCTTGCACTGCCAGCAGTGGTAGCAGCAGAGGTGTGATGGGGGCATTGCCTTCCCCTGATTGTCTGGTCGCTTCTTACCCCTGAGGGCTCCCGGACTGTGAGAGGGGGCAGGCCGGGCTGAGGGACCCCCGCATTCAGTGCATGAATTTTCACTGAATGTGGGGGCCTCTAGTATAAATATAAATATATTCCTGGAGAGATATAAGTATTTCATACTTGCATTTCATTAATCAAAAAGTGCAATGTATTGAGAAGTTAAAAAAACTAATATAAATTTCAAGCTTATATTTTATAACTCAGATTATTTTCTCTTTCCCCTAAAATTAATAAGCAACCTCACTGCATCTAATTATAACTCATTATTTGGAGAGTAGACTGAATCCTGAGTGTTTTTTTTAACTTTATTTTTATTGTTGACACTATTACAGATGTCACCCTCCACCCATTGCCCACCTGCACCTATCCCTTGCTCCCCCTTCCCTCTGACCATCACCACACTGCTGTCAGTGTCTGTGGGCTAGGCATATATAGCATTCTTTGTCTAATCCCTTCTCCATCTTTCATTCAGTGTCCCCTTCCCCACTCCCGCCCCGTTCCTCCTGACAACTGTCAGTCTGTTCCATGTATCCCTGCCTGTGTTTCTATTTTGTTCACCATTTTATTTTGTTCATTAGTGAATCCTGAGTTTTTAAATAGGTCTCTTTCGGGTGTTATGAGGATTAATGCCTGTTGGCTAAAATGTATAATTGCCTTGAACTCTTCAGAGGAATAAGACCGTATTATTGTAAAGTAACATGAAGTGGGTCATTTCTGTTTGTAATGAATTAGCAAAAATGTGGCCAGGTTAGCTGTAGAATCTACATGGGTAGTTCTGGGATTTTTTCATCCATTAAAGCTGCTTTTTACTTAAAAAATGTAGTGAAGTAGAAAATATGTCCTAATTTCAGGTTGTCATACATACCCAGCCCAGTGCCTTTGGCATTGTCTGACATAGCTCATGGATAGCTACTCTCTTTCTTACTGAAGAACTTCTGGAGTCAATAGAGTTTAAAAAATTCTTTCAAAAAGTTTTATAGTTACTCTGATTTCAGAAAAGCATGCTACTTTTATATGTTTTTTTT